>CAUYQG010168818.1:0-10558 GCA_963574415.1 Tarsius wallacei | reverse complement strand
TTTGAAAAACAGTTTTGGGAGGCTGAGGTGAGTGGATTGCCTGAGCCCGCGGGTTCGAGACCCGCCTGGGCAAGCGAGACCTCATCTCTACAATAAATCAAAAAATTAGTCGGGCGTGGTAGCGCGCGCCTGTAGTTCCAGCTACTCGGAAGGCTGAGGTGGAAGGATTGCCGGAACCCAGCAGGTCGAGGCTGCGGTAGCCGGGAGCGGCCACTGCACTCCAGTATGGGCGACAGAGTGAGACTCCAACTCAAAAAAAAAAAAAAGAAAACCAGTGAAATTCACCACATTAATCAACTAGAAAAAAAGAAAATGTACAATCATCTCAATAGACACAGAAAAAGCATTTGACAAAATCCAACATCCATTCCTGATTAAAAAAACTCCCAGCAAATTAGGAATAAAACTTCCTAAACTTGATAAAGGGCATGTAAATGAAAAACCTACAGCTAACATCTTCCTTAATGGTGAAAGACTGAATCCCTTCCCCCTAAGATAAGGAACAAGACATCTTGTTCCTCAAGAGGAACTTACTCTTAACACTTCTATTCAACACTATACTGGAGATACTAGATATGTAATAAGGCAAGAAAAAGAAATAAGGAATCCAGATCAGAAAGTAAGCTATAAAGCTGTCAATACTCATAGACAACCTTTATCTGTGTAGAAAATTCAGTGGATCACATCACCAGGAAATAAAGGCCAAAAAAAAAATTTTTTTTAAAGAAAATCCAACAGAAAAGCTACCAGAATTAATAAGTAAGTTTAGGAAAGTTGCAAAATATAAGCTCAACACACAAAAAATCAATTGTATTACTATATACTAGCAATGATGAAATACCAAAATTTAAAAAAATACCATTTATAATAGCATTAAAAAGTATGAATGACTAAGGGATATACTTTACCCCAAATTCTGCAGTGTGTGATTAAAATAATATCAACTGAGAATCAAGAAATCAGAATCCTGCCTCCAGTTTGTTATGCAACCTAGTGGCCTTGAACAAGTCCTTTCTCTTCTTTGGGCCTTTTTCCTAATCTGTACAATAAAAGTATTTAATTAGACTGTGGCAGCACCTCAATTTTTCTACATCATGTATGATTCTGAAAATGTGATAAAAACCATGGAATCTATTCCAGGCAAACACTCTCAGGAGAAAAATTTGTATATAACCTGAGGGGAATTCACAGATCCTGTGGAGATCTATCTATAGAACACCTCAGTTAAGAACACCAGATAACCCTTGAGACTTTTGCCAGTCCCAGTGTTCTAAGGTTCTAAGACTTTTAGAAATCTGGCCAGGCATGGTAGCTCACACCTGTAATCCCAGCACTTTGAGAGGCCAAGGCAGGAGGACTGCTTGAGGCCAGGAGTTCAAGACCAGCTTGGACAACATAGCGAGACTTGGTCCCCACAAAAAAATCAAAAACTTAGCTGTGCGTGGGGGCACACACCTGTAGTCCCAGCTACATGGCTGAGGTAGAAGGATCACCTGAACCCAGGAGGTCGAGGGCTATGATGACAGAGTGAGAACCCAGTACAAAAAAGAAAAAAAAATGACTTTTAGAAATCCACTTGGTCCTACAACTTGAAGCTCAATAGGAAAAAGAAATCTACTTGAAAAAAAATGCTTAAGAAGCCCTAACTGCCATCACTTCCACACATGGTACTGACCAGTTTGATGGAGGTGGGGTTTTCCACAACTGAGTAGGCAGGCAGAGGCAACATGATGAACTGTGCGGCTGGTGCAGGGGAGCTGCTCTCACCGGAATCCTGTGGGCAGTGGAGAGAGGGACAGTTTCACTGAAACAAAGAGCAAAACACCCAGGGCCCCACAACACTGGAAGCCTAGACCAAGTCCAGTACTTCAATGTGCTCATCAGAAGAACCTAGTTACCACAAAATAAAAAGCGTAAGAACAAAGAAAAACAGAGAAAACTATTATCACACAAAGTATGTTATCTCATTTTTTAAATGAGCAAAGTGAGGGTCTAAGAGATAGGACTCCCAAGATCACACAAGCAGTCAATGAGAGACTCTAATTCATCTGCCACTGTCAAGTGTTCTAAGCACCCTATGACTCTGCCTTAAGCAGGCCAGCGGCTTCATTCTCATAAATAGCACTGAGGCAATAAACAATAAAATTGGTTTAGACTCTTTTGCAGGGATACCTGCTCCTCTTAGCCTGAGCAGAAAGACTCTCATCTCTCTGAGGATGCTAACCTGTCTTGGCTAATAAGGGAAGGTTATACACTAGGGCAGGAGGGGGGTTGGGGGGGAGACGACGGCGGTGGGGGGGATTGGCAGATTCCCTACTTCTGGGACTAGACTGTGGACTCACTAAAACCAACACTTTCTCTTCAGCTGAGCATGGCACTTAGGCCACTCTACTTTCTCAGACGTAAGTCCCATCAACATAGCCTTGAAGAGAAATTCATTCCTCCTATACCATCTGTACCAGGAAGACTTTTTGAAAATTCTCTTTTACAATGCAAAGTGCCATTATCTGCTAAAATGTTACAGTATGGTGGCTCACACCTATAATCCCAGCTACGTGAGAGGCTGAGGCAGGATCACTTGAGCCCAGGAATTAAAGACCAGCCTGGGCAACAGTGAAACTCCATTTCAAAAAAAAAAGAAGTCTTCAGGGAACATAAAATCCTGACTGATACTAACAGCCTGACAGATCCTGCTTTGACTCATGAGTAGCCCAAACACCATTTCTAGCTCTCCTGCTAATGTAGCTCATGTAAAGAAAACCGACTTAGCTGGGCAAACAGAGTTGGTTACAACGCCTGAGAAGCTGCCAAAGAACTCTAGAGTAAGCCCAGGGGCAGGGATGTTCAAGAGAACTGTGGCCCCACTGGCAGTGCCACACCAGCACTCCATCACCACTGCTCCAGATAACAATGCATGGTGCCAGCTGTCTTTTTAGCAACTCCAGATAAAGCAAG
Organism: Tarsius wallacei; assembly: GCA_963574415.1. Taxonomy (NCBI): domain Eukaryota; kingdom Metazoa; phylum Chordata; class Mammalia; order Primates; family Tarsiidae; genus Tarsius; species Tarsius wallacei. The sequence continues at coordinate 7,603 of CAUYQG010168818.1, read as the reverse complement.
AGACATCAGCACCAAAGCCACTTACCCTCACGACTGTCACCACTGACACACTCTCCCCCATCTGGGGATGGGGCACAGCCAGGCTTCCAGTGGGGAGATCCGGGGAGCTGCTCACTAAGGTCTCTTCAATGACCAGGCTGGTCTGGTAGGGCTGGTGACTCTCCCCGACCTCCAGGGAAGCCTCCTCTAGCAGCACATCCTGGCTGAGGATCTCTGAGGTGGCGATCTCCTGAACTGCACCAGGCTGGGCAAGGGCTCCCACCTCCTCAGTCAGGGCCTCCACAGCCAGGCACTGCTCTGCCACACCTGCATGGCTGGGCACTGCCTCTGGGGCAGTGTTGGACACAAGAGAAGGTCCTTTAGGGGACATCTGGTTCTGAGCCACACACATCTCTAGCTGCGGGCAGCTCCGGTCCTCCTGCAGGCTGCTCTTGGGGATGATGATGTAATCTGAGCGGGGGAGGATCTTGCGGAAACCTGGGATGTCCGGAACCACAGCAGTCAGCGCAGAGAGCTTAGAATTCTGAGGATGAAGTCAGGAGGACGGGGAAGACAAGCAGAGATGAGTGGACTAAGACCACATGGATACATATTTATTAGCTCATTTTTTTTTCTGCATGAGGGACCAGAAAAAACTCCACTGTCTTGACCTAACTCAAATAGGGTCAGCCTCTGTCAACAGCAATATCACCTTGATTTGAACCACATTTTAGCCAATGTCGCTTACTTGCTCAATCACACAGGAAACAGATAACATGGGTTGAACTCTAGAAAGGCTGTGATCTTGGCATCTGAAACTGTGAGCTGGAATCTGAGGTCTGGCATAGTCTTGAGCAGTTCCTTTCCCTTCTTGAGGCCTCAGCTGCCCCGTCTGGACAACAAGGTAGCTGAACCTAGCAACTTAAAAGTTCCTTTTGGGCTCTGATACTTTAGGATTCCAAAGTAGTGTAAGATTTAAACACCAGAATGTATAATGCTCAATAAAGACCCCAAAAGCATAAAATACAAGTCAACGGGTGGAGCCAGAACTCAAGGCAACAAGTAAGAATTCTGACCTTACTGGTTTCTTCCAGTCTTACAAAGAGGATGCACAGATCACAAAGCCGAGAGGCTTCGCGAGAGTGTACATAGAAGTATACGTAGAAGGAGTTATCTGACAAGGTCCTGACAGATTAAGGGAAAACAAAAAATATGAATATTAACAATGACCTGGTACCTGCAGGTTTAGAAAATGCTTTCAAGTCCATTATCTAATTTTACCTTAAAAACAACACTATCATGTTAGGTAATATTGCTCCCACTTAACAAATGAGGAAATCAGCTGCATGTGTCGGCCTTGCCTGTATCCCAGCTACTTAGGAAGCTGAACCAGGAGGATCTCTTGAGCACTGGAGTCTGAGGCTGCAGTGAGCTATGATCATACCACTGCACTCCAGCCTGGGTGACAGAGTAAGACTTCAACTCAAAACCACACACAAAATAAATGAGGAATTTGAGGACAAAGCTCAGGGAGGCAAACTTTTCCAAAAAGCAAAATTAATAAGCAGTAAAACCAGGACACCAAGCCAGGTCTCTTAGTGGATCAAGAAAATCAGATACTAAAAGCACAATCTCACATGGCTAACCAGCACCAAGAAAATCATTTTTGTTTTACTTTTTCAATTTAAACTGAGAGTCACCCAATAATGAAAGGTTCAAAGTGAATGCTTGAGCGAGAACCAAAATTAAAAGAACAAAAAAAAGCACCAGAAGCATCTCTTAAAAGAACACTAAAGTCAATTACAAAAGAATCCGTCCATAACTCAAAAGTAAGACGTCAATGAGACTACTTAAGACACAAAGGAAGCACTCAGAAATAAAAAGTTAAAAACAGCACTTGGAACAAGGCATGGTGGCTCACACCTGTATTCCCAGCACTTTGGGAAGTGGAGTCGAGAGGATTGCCTGAACCCAGGGGTTCAAGACCAGCCTGGGCAACTTGACAAGACCTCATCTCTACAATAAATCAAAAAGTTAGCCAGGCGTGGTGATGCATGCCTGTGGTTCCAGCTACTTGGAAGGCTTAGGCAGAAGGACTGCCTGAGCCCAGCAGGTCGAGGCTGTGAGTGTGCCGCTGCACTCTAGTCTGGGCAACAAAGTAAGACTCCTACTCAAAAAAAAAAAAAAAAAGCAGCAGTCACATGAAACAGGAAGGCAGACAGACTGAAGCCTTTATGGAGCCATTGTTGGAGGGTAAGGTGAGGAGAACAAGACTACTTGGTGGCAAACACCAAATACATATTACAAAATGGCTGAGACACAAATCTGAATGCTCCTTTGCTAGTTCTTTAATCCAAGCACTCAAAGCTTCAGTTTCCTTTATCACCTTTGGCTTTAATCTTCCATTTTTGCTTCTAGCATATAGCATGTATGTACCTAACAAATCCAAGTACAGAGAAAGCAGGATACTCTGGATAAGATTCATTTTACAAACTGGAAAGAATAACACGGGGACCAGGGACCTGCACTTGGCAGGAGATAGGCTGTTACGAGGGCTCTGACCGCCTCCCCAGGGACGCAGGCAGCACAGTCTTGCCGTCACACCAGGCAATCTGGGAGAGACCAAACAGCACATAAAGCTTCACCTCATCTTGGTACATTCCAGATGCTCAATAAATGCCACCTTTTCTTATTATATGGTCGCTGGATATTTAATCTACTAATGGTTGAAACTTATTGGTCATATCAGACTGTATCAATAATTCAGCTAGGTGGTTTATTTTATCTACTTTGAACATGAGTAGACACTATTTCCATTTTACAGATGAGGAAACCAAACTCAAATGATTCTTCCAAGCTCGCTCAGCTGGTTAGCATCAGAGCTAATTTATTCATGTTCTCGGTGGTAGTGGAGACGGCAATAAACAAGCACACGGATAAGAAAGAATCACTGCAGATGACTTAAAGCTTTTTAAAGTCTTGATAAGGATCTACATTTGTGTTAGTTTTAAAACTAAATCTCTCTAGGATTAGGTAAACTTTTATCATGGGCAAAAAAGACTGCCAGTTGTATAATGGGGAAAACAAAGGGAAAAGATAAACTTTTCTTAGACTTCATCTCTTCTCCCCCAAAAGGGTTACTGTTCATAACAAATCACCTAGAGAAAGGAGTAGAGTAGCAACTCTGAAACTGCAGGTAACACAAAGCTCTTCCAGGAAAAAGAATGCTAAGCCAATAAGCACAAAACAATCTCAATGGTAGTGGCAGAGGGGTTCCAAATGCAGAAAACACAGTCTGTTCTGCCATAGTACAGTTGTTGCCTTCCCGAGGAGCCCAACCACTGCTCTACACTATTAAAAAAGAACTTATGAGGCTTGGCAAGGTGGCTCACACCTATAATTCCAGCACTTTAGGAGGCTGAGGCAAGAGGACTGCCTGAGCCCAGGAGTTCAAGACTAGCCTGGGCAACATGGCGTCTTGTCTCCACAATAAATCAAAAAAATTAGCTGGGTGTGGCGGCATGCACCTAGTCCTAGCTACTTGGAAGGCTGAGGTGAAAGGATTGCCTGAGACCAGCAGGTCGAGGTTGCAGCTGTGAGTGTGCCACTGCATTCCAGCCTGGGTGACAGAGTGAAACTTCAACTCGGAAAAAAAAAAGTATGGCCAGGCGTGGTGGCTCACACCTGTAATCTCAACACTTTGGGAGGTTAAGGTGGGAGAACTGCTTAAGCCTGGGAGTTTGAGACCAGCCTGGGCAACACATTGAGACCTCGTTTCCATGGAAAAAAAAAAAGAACTTAGAGATTGTTTCCATTGAAACAAAGGAGTTAAGCTTAAAAGGTTCTAGCTTGCAATAGCAAAGTTATTTTTCCTGCAGGAATTTCAGTTTAAAAAAATAGCAGTTACCAGCCTGGGGAACACAGCAAGACCTGGTCTCTAAAAAAAAAAAAAAAAAAATTCGCTGGGTGTGGCAGAGCACACCTGAAGTCCCATCTACTCGGGAGGCTGAGGTAGAAGACTTGCCTGAGCTCAGGAAGTCAAGGTTGCAGTGAGCTGTGATTGTGCCATTGTACTCCAGCCCAGGCCTCAGAGTGAAACTCTGACTCAAAAAAAGGGCAGTCTGGCTGGGCTTGGTGGCTCAGCCTGTAATCCCAGCGCTTTGGGAGCCCACGGGTTCGAGACCCGCCTGGGCAACTTGGCAAGACCTCATCTCCACAATAAATCAAAAAATTAGCCAGGTGTGGTGGCACATGCCTGTAGTTCCGGCTACTTGGAAGGCTGAGGTGGAAGGATCGCCGAAGCCCAGCAGGTCAAGGCTGCGGTGGCCGGGAGCGTGCCACTGCACTCCAGTCTGGGCAACAGAGTGAGACTCCAACTCAAAAAAAAAAAAGACAGTTTATGCATGACAGGATACAGTCAAAAAGGAAAAACAAAAAGACCCAGCAGTTAAAGTAATCGTCAGCATATTTTGTTATTGTAAAACAGAAATTACAAAATGGCTGAGACATAAATCTGAATGCTCCTTTGCTAGTTCTTTAATCCAAGCACTCAAAGCCTCAGTTTCCTTCATCACCTTTGGCTTTAATCTTTCATTTTTGCTTCTAGCATGGTTCACAACCACCAGCAGTAACACAAGAATGTGGTACTGTATTACACAAACAGCTGTATCTACATCTAAACATGCAAGCCTAATTCCTGATCATAACTGATAGCAGTCAGTGCAACACAAACTAATCATACGACATTCAGTGAACAATATGCAAACGCATGGTGTAGGAGAAATGCCTAGACGAGCTGTATTAAAACTCTATAAAAACGGCACTACTAACTACGTATGAAGATACCTGCCTCCAGGTTCTGCTAAAATTCAGAACGAGAACCTAAGGCTCACTGAGACAGCTCAGAAAAACATCACCTCCAGGTACTGCTGTGAGCAGAGGAAAAGAGAGTGCAGGGCATCATCAAAATGAAACTGGGCAACACCAGACTCGAGAAAGATAGAACGATACAAGTTTTCCCAAGAAAAGAAAAGAAAGTGAGAAGGCCTTCACCACTGAGCCAAAGGAAAATTTAGCTGGAGAAAAACTACTTACAGGATCCAAGCCTTCTTTCTCTAGCTTGGCTTTCTCCAAGTAATAGCTCTTCTCGGCCACGCTGAGAAGCCTCCAGCTCTCACTGATCTTCTTGTTGATCTCAGACTGAGGGAGGTGTGGGAGCTCTTGCTGCACTTTCAAGTAGATGTCGTAATAGTACAGCAGGTACGCCGACCTGAGGAGGCAACGGCTTCTTCAGGCTTCCCCTCACCCACCCAGGACGTGACGTGTCAGAGTCAGGGTTTGAGCAGTCTAGAGTCTGGCTTAAAACCCAGCTTCTCATTTCCCAAGCACTAATCTAAACTGGGACTGCAAGCCAAGCAAAGTAACATGTAAATAACCTTCCTAGATGGTGCTGAGGACGAGGGCAAAATGAACGGTAAAGATGGCAAGTGGCGTTTCTCTACAGAAACCTGGAAGCAAAGGCTCATCCAGCTTACCTTCCAAACAGCCACTTTTTCCTACAAGAATGACTTCAAGCCCAGTATGAGCAAAGGAAGATACAGGTATCCTGGCATTCCACTCAGGGAAAGCCTCTCAGGGGGGCTGATTATCTGTCACACTCTTTACCCTCTGTGTAGCCTTTGGTCATCTAATAGTCAACGACACTTCCCCAAGGCTGAGAGAAGACACCAAGTGAGTTCTCAAAAGGACCCAATGCTGGTAATTTAGCAAGGCTGGGGTGTTCACAGTCAAGGGAGATTGGAGCCACAATTCAGATATTCTGTACAGATATCCCAGGTACTATTTCTAAGTCTGTAATGTTACTTATGCCTTGTTTTAAATGTTTAAAGAACAATGACATAATAATAAATAATGGAGCTCTTTTGTATGTAGCTTCTACCATCTGTATGGTGCAATATCCTGGGACTATCTGGACATGTAAGCAAAGTCTGGCCAGAAATGGCAAGTGCTGGCATAAATCCAGTCACTTCCCATTCCTATCGCCTTTCCCACCTCACTCTGACACTTAACAACTCCTCTCTTTCTCAAAGAATCTTAAAGTCCTCAACACAGCTCTCCAAGCAGCTTCCTTCTAAATGTCAGAGGCAGTCGAAACATGTTGGCTAACCTGGGTTTCTTGGCCTTTTCTCCATTTATTTTATACTTTTTCTTCTTCTTGGGTGGCCCAGGGGAGGCATAACAGTAGGCTTCCTCAATTTCCTCCATCACGACGGTTACCTCAGTACCATCATATGATGCATCCATGGCTAGAGGAGAGGAAAGTCAAACACAAAGTTTTAAGACTCTACCACAAAAGGGTAGCAGCCTCCTGATCAAATAATCCCTCACCTCTGACAGTGCCTTACGGCTCAGTCATTTCCCAAACCCAGAAGCACGTGGGGCACTTGTTAACATACAGACCCCAGAACTCCACGTAAGAGACTATGGAAATCTGCAGGCTTAACAAACACTACAGGTGACTCCTTTGACCAGGCAAACTGGTTACCACTGACTTGGGTAGACTTTTCACTTATATTCACTCATGGGGTACAGTAAACCTTCAACTCCAAGATTTATTAGTTCCATGCCACAAGAATTCTATCTGGAACCAGGTCACAAGAACACCTGACCAGGCGTCAGACACTCTGGTCCCTTGCTCAGATGTTTCCCTGCCTTAAGTAAATGGCTGCACTGATTCACTCAAACAAGCAGTAAGCACCTATATGATAGAGGTTTCTTTGTGTTCTGCCAGCTCGTGACTCAGAATACGTCCCTTAGCTGCTTTAGGTTCAGTTCTCCCCACCTCATGTGTAACAAAAACGAGATGTCTCACCTGTCTTCTCACAGAGCTAGTGACAGAACTCAAAGGACGTAACAGACAACTCGACTTGAGAATACTCAGGTACTATACAAATGAAAGGGTTTATTTCTAATGTCAGATAATTGGCAGAGAAAGAAACAAATGGAAGGGTTCGTTTTCTATTAAAGATGATTGCCTGTGGCTGACACGCTTAACAACCTGCTGTAGGCCACGTGGCCCAAATAGAAGCTTGAGGTAGGTTTTTAATTCAAAGCCCCAACTCTCTGGGCCTTCTTTCCGCATACTGCACTGCTACTCATCTCTACTGGCAACCCTCTAAACCAGCACTACTCATTAAACTGTGATGTCCAATACAGCAGCCACCAGCCAAATATGGCTATCAAGCACTTGAAATATGGCCAGTGTGACTGACTGAGAAACTGAATTAGTTTTTTTTTTTTTGAGTTGGAGTCTCACTCTGTCGCACAGACTGGAGTGCAGTGGCCGCTCCCGGCCACCGCAGCCTCGACCTGCGGGGCTCTGGCGATCCGTCCGCCTCAGCCTTCCAAGTAGCTGGAACTACAGGCGCGCGCTACCATGCCCGGCTAATTTTTTGATTTATTGTAGAGATGAGGTCTCACCAAGTTGCCCAGGTGGGTCTCAAACCCGCGGGCTCAGGCAATCCACTCACCTCAGCCTCCTAAGGTGTGGGATTACAGGCTGAGCCACCGAGCCCGGCCGAAATACCATCTTTAATCTATGCTCGGAAAAGCAGTACCTGTTCCT
>CAUYQG010168814.1:0-17414 GCA_963574415.1 Tarsius wallacei | reverse complement strand
TATCTTTTCATGTGCTACAATCACAGTCTTGCACAAAAGATAATGCAGATGTTATCGAACAATATCCCAGATCCCATTTCCCTGGATTCAGCATCAGTCTGTGAATCCTCTGAACTGATGTCTAGATAGGTCCTGTGAAGTGCACTGACTCATGAGTTGTTCTTTGCACGCACACACACACAAAACAAACTCTGTCATACTTAATTTGTCTAAAGTTTTCATCAATTATTTAACCAATCCTCTACATAAAAAAATATATTAACAGAAAGTATGAAAGATGATGAACCTATGGAAGCTATGGTCTCTGTTAGCACACATTAATTTAGATTTTAAGAACAAGGGATCTATATGGTTATCAGTTAAACACTTCTCCTTTTAATTAAAAAAATACAGTAATTCCACAGAATGGTATTTAACCACAAGAATCAGGAGGCATTGACTATTTCCTACATTAATTTGTGTTATTACTATTTTTTCTGTAAATATTCTGTTTTTGCTAAATTAAATTAAATTTGTCTTAAAGCTGCCACCATACAGAGTAAACTACAATCTTACAATGTAAACAAACTGCAAATTAAGAATACCTTCTTGTAGCAAGTAGCTGAACCTCAGCCAATCACAACAACTGAGCTTTGGCCAATCACAGGCTGGCAACTGATTAGACCATGTCCATATGAGACAAATGCTCATCATAACAAGTACAAATAAAGCAAATGTTGAATTCTAACCAATCAATCTTTCCATATCATGCTTCTTTTTTCTGTCTATAAATGTGGCCAGCCCATGTCGCTGGGTGGAGCTCTCCAAATCTCTCCTTGTTCTGAGTGCTGCCTGACTCATGAATTGTTCTTTTCACAAATAAACTCTGCTAAATTTAATTTGTCTAAATTTTTATGTAACAGGCTTTAGAACATAACTTTTTGTATGTTTAATTTTCATATGTAAAAATTTTCCATACATAGAATTTTTATTTTTTCTTACCATAATGGAACATGTTATGAATTCAGAGATAAAACTTTCCAATATAGTGGCCTCACAATCTGGAGCAATCTATAAATATGATAAAGTCCTGCTCCAGAATCAGTAACAGATATCGATAATTGCCTTCTATCCTCTCTCCAGCTCTTTCTGTTCAGAATGGTGGACTAAAGAATGGGTTGCTTAATCTCTTCATTGTCTCATTATCAACACAACTGCTTGTCACCTCATACAGAGTAACAATTGATGAAGTGGTATATGTGCCATTTTAGACCTAAGTCATTTCCTCCTCGTCCTTCTTTCTTCTACCCCCTTCCCCTCCTTTTCCTCCACCCCCCTTCTCCTCTTTCTTCTTCCAGGGGACATCAGGGTCTCAATCTGTCACCCAGGCTAGAGGGCAATAGCATTATCACAGCTCACTACAGTCTCAGCCTCTCGGACTCAAGTGATTCTTCTTTCTAAGGACCCCAAGTAGATGGAACTATAAGCATGCACCACCATATCCAGCTTTTTAAAAAAAATTTTCAGAGACAAGTTCTCACCAGGTTGCCTAGGCTGGTCTTGAAATTCTGGGCCCAAGAAATCCTTCTGCCTCAGCCTCCCAAAGCACTGGGATTACAGGCATGAGCCACTGTGTCTGGCTAGACCTAAACTTTTACATAAACTTAGAGATCCTCACATTGACCCTGTAGCAAATTTCACTGATATCCCAAATTTGTAATGAAATTAGATTAGCAATTTATTATTAGGAATTGACTTAGACGATTATGGAGTCTGGTGAGTCCCAAGATCTGCAAAGTGAGTTGGCAAGCATGAGCCCTAGGAAGCCTAATGGTATAGTTACAGTCTGCATCCCAGGGCCTAAGAACTAGGAAAGCCAGTGGTGAATTTCTAGTCTGGAGACTGACAGGATCATTACAAGAAAGAACCAAAGTTTCTGTTGGAATCTTAAGACAGAAAAAAAAAAACAAACCAATGTTCCAATTCAAAGGCTGTCTGACAATAAGAATTATCTCTTTGAAGGAAAAGGCCAGGATTTTTGTCTACTCTCTACTCAAGTCTTCAACTAATTGGATGAAGCCCATCCACATTCATTAGAGAAATCTGCTCTGCTTAGGCTACTTAAATGTTCATTTCATCCCAAAATACCCTCACAGAAACACCAAGAATAACGTTTGACCAAATATTTGGGAACCTGGTGATCTAGTCATGTTGACGCAAAATTAACCAAAACAGATACTTTCACATTAAGTTCAGATTTGGCATTTATTTATTGAAAAGAGTACTTGCTATATACACCTAATTGTGCACTGGATATATGTAACAACATTGTTAAGGTTCTACCCAAATCTCTTTGGATTGCTTCCAACTATTCTATCAGCTCCTTCTCTGGCTTTTAGGTCATTTTGCTCTTATAGCTTTCATATGCAACTCTCCTTAAAGGAAAGTCTGACTGTCACTGGGAAGATTTTGCACTTCATAAGAGTAGAGATTGAAAAGTGTCTGAGAAATTATCTTTTACTTCCATGTCAGTATTTAGTCAATGACATGCTTACGCAAGAATAAGAAAACTCAGTTCTCCCATGGATTGTGCCACATTTTCTAGTGAAATTTAAACTCCAGAGTGTTTTAGAGGGAATCGGTTCAGACTGAAACTTTGGCATAAATTGCATGTTTGCTTGGCTTCTTTTCCTTCCCTGACCATTCCTTATCACAGCACTCACTGTCCTGTGAGTATTTTCTTAGGAAACACGTGAATGTATTGCTCCTTGAATAGGGCAGATGTGGGCTACTAACTTGATGGAGTTTCTGAACAGGGGACAACAGCATCTTCTTCCTGCTTCTAGTTAACATTAGTTTATAAAGATTGTTTTAGGTCATTTGGATAGATACTTCCATGACCTTAACAAATCCTAATTTTATTTTATTTATTTATTTATTTATTTTTTGAATTGGAGTCTCACTCTGTCGCCCAGACTGGAGTGCAGTGGCCGCTCCCGGCCACCGCAGCCTCGACTTGCTGGGCTCCGGCGATCCTTCCGCCTCAGCCTTCCGAGTAGCCGGAATTACAGGCACGCGCTACCATGCCCGGCTGATTTTTTGATTTATTGTAGAGATGAGGTCTTGCTTGCCCAGGCGGGTCTCGAACCCGCGGGCTCAAGCAATCCACTCACCTCAGCCTCCCAAAGGCACGGGATTACAGGCTGAGCCACCGAGCCCGGCCATGTGCCTTTTTTAAAGCCTAGCTCTTACATTTAGAAAAGCAGATTTCTGACACCACCTCTATCATAGACAAGTACTTCTCTCCTGTCTTCACATTCACTCTGGGAATCTTGTTCATGTCTCATTCTGGCCAGCTGGTAACCTGTCTTCCCACTATTCCCTCTGCAGCCACAGAAAATGGCTATGTTTGTGGGGGAACAGAATACTAGAGAAAGAGCAGAGTGATTTAAATTTGTATGATTTTCCATACCCCTGGAGCAGGATGGTCCCTGCTGTGACTCTGGCAGCCAGCCTTATTTTTTTTTTTTTAAACCAAACCATCTGGCTGCCTCAGAGCCCAGTTCTTTGGTAATAATTGTGCTACTTACTCCATCTGTACTTATAAGATAACTAGTTGTCTTTGCAAATTAAGCCAGCCCCATCTGTTTCACTACCTTATAAATGAGTACAAGGACACCACACCCCTCCCGGAATGTGGGCACTGAGGCCTGGAGAACTGTGAAAAGGGAGGGCTTCTCTTCCTACTACAGGGTCGAAAAGGGGAGTGCTACCATCTGAGGGTGCATCATTTTCATCCCAGGTTTGCAGGGGAATGGCAATCTGTAGTGGGTGTTCTGCTCTGCTTTTATGCAGATAGCTGAACTTCAGAAAAGGTAAAGGCATCCCAGTGATTGGCTGTGAGTAGGCTCGGGGGAGCAGGGCACATGTACTCTGTTAAGAGCTAAGGTAGAGTGAACCCTGATGCAGTGACCAGGTTGTTCCGGGCAAATGCTGTGGGGATTTAAAGGAGAGAAGTTAAGAGGAGACCAATGGAACCTCATCAACTTGCTGGTCTAATCTTCTTGTTGCCCTCTCTGGATCTGTGGAACAAAAGCCTAAATTTGTTTACCAACACCCTGGGACTGGTGAGAGTTAATATAGTTTCCTAAAATGCCTAACAGCAGTTTACACATTTTGAGACTTAGGCTTTAAATTTGATGTAGCACATCATCTCTTTGCCATCAAAATTTACAGGATGGAGAATCCCCAAGAAGTCTTCCCTTGTATTCCTAGGAGGATATTAGAGTTGGTCAAAACCTTTCCTGTATTAAGGGTTAATTACAAAACAAGCAAAAACTAAAATTGTGACTTCCTCTCCCTCACAAATATAAAACACGTCAATAATTTTATTTAGTTCATTAATTAATGAGGAAACCAGTAAGATGTTAAAACTGGTTCAAAGGGGAATTTGAAGAGCAGGCATATTTATAGGCACTTAGGATGCTTAAATGAATTTGCTTCATAAAATACAAAACTAGTTTCTTCCAATGTGAGGGATTAAAAATAAATGCACCTATGCTAGTTAAAATTTATTTGGATATTTATGGATACGTATCATTTGCATTGTTATCAACTATTTTGAGTTTTCAAAATTGCAAAATAGCTCATACAACAAAAGACACAGAGACCTAATAAAAATCAGGCAATGAGAATGACTTTGCACTGTAACCATTTTTGTCAATTTCCAAGCTATTTACATGCTTTGAGAGTCAGAATTGGGAGATACTGGCTGGAGGCTAGAGAGTCAAAAACCTGGATTTGGGTTTTGACTTTACCACCTGCTAGCTTTTTAATTTTTAAAATTAAATTAATTTAGATAAATGTTCTCTGAACCTCTAGCGCCTTATCCATAAAATAAGATCTGATGACAAAATCTCCCTAACAGGGATACTGCGATCATCATCTATAGCTCTAGCTATAGTAGGGTGTAGGAAGTGTCTTCCCATACAAATGTTGATCATTATCAGTAATAGTAACTCATATTTTACTGCGTTCTTATTACGTATCCAACATTATGTCAAGCTCTGTGTCAAGCATATGGATGACCTCGTTTAACTTTCACTTTGCCTCTATGCAGTCCTTTTGTTTTCTTTCTTTTGGGGGGGAGGGTAAGAAAGCAGGAATTTATTAAGAAGACAGAAAAGCTCTGCAGCGGGAAGGGACCCGGAAGAGGCTTGCTCACCTCCATGCAATTCTTACTACTATATGAAAAAAATTAAGCTTAAAGAGGTGATTTAGTACCCAGTGTCACAGAGAGGCAAAGCTGAAATTCAAAGGTCAGAACCTGAGTCAAAGTCTGTCGCAGAGCTAGGCAAATAGCCTATCTTTGCGGGAATTGTTCCCCTTTTCTTGACATGCAAATAGCTGCTTAGGGATTTGAGATACCTGTCTATTCTGGGGGTCTAGTGGAGGGGAGTGTCTTTGTTGAAGGAGTGAGTAGAGGAAACTGGCCTTTGACAAGTGTACTTTAGATGTGTCAGCTCATGCCTAGGAAGAGTCATCCCATGACTATCTACAGTTCTGTCCTGGCCTGGGTCTCCTTCACTCTTCATCTTAGACTACGGGCTCCAAACAGAAGAGGCTGAAGGATTTTGCTTAAGGAGAGCCACAGATAAAAAAAATCTGGAATAAATATTCCCTTTTTTCCTCGCTTTTTATCCTAGAGCTTCTGAAGGTTGGATACTATTTCTACCCTCCCACTTGAGAGACTCATAAAGAGTGTGTCATTTTACCAGAGCTATTTCATAAGATTAATGATGTCACTGGTATTTATACAGAAGGCATTGATTGGATTGTGCTAATATTAACAATCTCTTTTTATATGCTTTGATAAATATGGCCATCTTTACATTTTTTTTATATTCACAGATGGAATCATATAAAAACACTGAGGAAAAAAATTATTCCAAATGTTACAATTTATTTATAAAAAGAAAAAACAAAAGAGAAATAGATGAGTTTATTTAGCAAATCCAATGAATTTAATTTTCATTGACATGCTTATTCTTTAATGAGCTGAATATTTATATTTTTACATGTGGAAACCAAGCTTTCTTAAAGAAAACTAAGGATAATTAGACATGGCTAGAGAAAAGGTACAATCAATTTTTTATAATGTTTCTTTCTAGGGTTTATTTTGTGTCTTTCTCCAGATACCGAAATTTTATAATTCTAATTTTATAAAGTTCAAAAAAAAGAACTTTCTGTTAGATGGGATTGAATGATGGACTTTGAGAATTGGAGGGCCAATGTCCTTTTATCCTCTTCGACCTATGTTACAGACAAGTACCTGAAGCTTAGGTTATTTTATGAGAAGCATTATTGAAAGGATAACTATGGCTTCTGTAGGTTCTGAAACTCTTTCATCATCATTGTGATGTCTCTATCAACAAAAATTATCTTTGCACTTTTGCAGTTAGGCATTTTTTTTTCTTTATCACTCTGGAAAGAAATAGACATTTACTAATTCTACCTCATTGTATCACGATCAGTCCCTTTTTCTGTTTTTCTGTGAATATGATTCTGGAAATGTGTAGACCAGTACCACCATTGAATTCCTTGGGAGCCTTCCATTCACCCTAGACTTTTTGCAAAGAATCATCTATCTCCATCAAAGCTCTTCTGCCTAGAGACGTGCACACTCCAGAAACATCTCTGCATTCTCGCATGTGGCTAGCTGATGGGAGCAAGGGCAGCCAGGCGACTTTTTAGAAACGTGTGGCCCAGGGAGGCAGCTGCCTTTTGGGCTAAATTCAAAAACAACTCTTCCCAAATTAGCATTTTGGGTGGCACTTGCAAGGGGAGATGCTAGAGAGAAACTCTTCAACTGCTTTACAATCCAGGGCCAAGTGGAAAAACCCCAAATCATCCTCAAACCATAGCTATGTTACTGTTGTTGAGTGAGGAGTTCCTGCAAGGAGAATCATTTGGCTACTACCAGTCTGTGGCTACATACTTAAAAGGGTTTCTGGAAAGTCCTGGAAGTGAACTACAATCATTTCACAACACGAACGGCTCCTGAATCTGAACATCAGTGCGTATGAAGCTGGGTAAAAGCCCAGAGCCACATGAAAAGCTGATAAACCATGTATCACATCAGAATTTGCTCAGAATCCTTGTGAGGCCTGCTGAGTGGGTTTCTGTAAGTCCTTCATCATCACCATGAAATCCTTATCAGGTCTAGATTTGTCTCTCCTGCCCATACACCGCTCTCTCTCTCTCTCTGAAAGATTACTCATGTCTCCTTGGTATATGTTTTTCTTCCATGTGTCCTTTATGGATGCTATCTCTCTATTAGGTTATGGCAGCAAATGGACTGGCCACTGTCACAGCATTCTTTTTTGTGGTTCAGCAAGCTCAGAGCACTGGCTTTGAAGTCAAGTGAGAAGGGTGTAATCTATTGTCTTCTGCTCACCAGCTGTATGACCTTGGACGAGCTATTTGTCATCCGTGATTCTCTATACTTTCCTCACCTATAAAATGGAGCCAAGCATGCTCACCTCACTAGGACTGATTGATGGTGATGGCAATGCTTCAGTAAGTGCCTGCTTCTGTTGGGTTCCATGCAAAGTCCCACCTTGAAACAGTTCTCCAGAATAGGCTATCATATCATCCTTTTATATTGGAGGAAACTGAGGCCATAGAAGTTTCTCCAGCTACTGAAGTCGGAACAGGATTCTGACCCAAGCATCTGCTGCCATGAAAGGACTAGTCTCTTGGCATATGTTGTCCACTGGGTTTCAAATACCGCCTGTGACCCATCTCTTTAGTTTGATGACAATGTAAACAATTTATGACCATCCTTCACCTGCTGTATATGTCCTTTGAGTCACCTATTTGTCTTTACAGCTCTAGTCTTTAAACTCAAGTTGCCCTATTACTTGTCCAGGCTTTTCTTACTTTCCAGTATAGTAATCAAGAGCATGGACTTTGGAACTAGATTGCCTAGGTTCAGACCCCAGCTTCCTAGCCCATAGCTGTATGATCTTGAGCAAGTTACTAAACTTCTCCATGTCTCTGTTTCCTCATCTGTAAAATGGAGATAACAGCATGTCAGGGTTGTTGAAAAAATTAAATGAATGATCTTAAGCAAAGCACTGAGAACACCATTGCCTAGAATATGGGATGAGCTATGTCAGTGTTGGCTGTATAGTAATCTGTCTTGCTGAGGTCTCAGCACAACCTGCTCTTTAGAAGCCCACTTGAGGTATGACACATAATTATGGTTTTATTTCCTAACCTTCAGTTGTTATCATTCTTTGTAGTATCAGGTGCTATGTCTGTTACTCAGAGAGATACATACAAACTTGATATCTTCCTTCCCTTGATGTGTATTTATATATAGTTTAGTCAAGTGTTTCTTATGCTGCGTTCTACACAATTGTTAGTAAGTACATACTAAAAACATTTCAAAGATTCTTTGGGTGTCATATACATTTGTCATTTGTGTGTCATATAAATGTGGGAACTGTTGTAAGCTATAGCCTCTGCTTAAGGACTTATGATATACACTAGCAAATTTAATTCTCTGATAATTCCTATGGAAAAAGAGTCTGTTTAATTTTGTTTAAAATAGTATATTCCAAATTACTTTTTTACTCCCCCCTCCCATTTTCAAGGGAATACCCACACAGTGTGTGGGCAATGCTAGTCTAATGGGATCTGTCTTCTGTTATTCAGAGAACACCTGAAGAAAGCACTTAGGAAAACTTATTTTAAATATAAACCCTATAGGAATTCTATTCTTGCAGCAAGCTGAATTCCCAGAAGATTACTTGTTAGTGTATCTTGATTCAGACTATTGCAGAATAACCAACACCATGGTGCATCTTAAACTTATAAGCGCTATTTATGCTGGAGATAAAGATAAGAGACAGTAATTTGCAACTCATTTGCGTTATTGTGATCCACCTTGCTGAGAACATTGCCTTTGTGTAGATTAAGGTTGTTATGGATTGAATGTGTCCCTCAAAGTTTATGTGTTGGAAACTTAATCCCCAGTTGCAATGGTGCTGGGACCAGTAAGAGGTCATTAGGTCGTAAGGGCTCTGCTCTCATTAATGAATGGATGGTGCTATGTCCAGAGCAGGTTAGTTATCAGGAGAGTGTGCTTAAAAAAAGAGAATGAGTTAAGCCCCCTTTCTCTTCTACTATCCTATGAGTACTCTCTTGCCTTTCACTGTCCACCATGGAATGACACAGCAAGAAGGCCCTCACCAGGTACAGTCCCTCAGTCATGGATGTTCTAGCCTCCAAAGCTGTGAGTCAAATCCATTTCTATTCTTTGTAAATTACTAAGTCTCAGGTATTCTATTAAAGCAGCAGAAAATGAACTAAGACAAGAATCTTCTATATGCAATCTCCTATAATTAATTTTATTTTAGGAATAACTTTGTTTCCTTTGAGGATCCCAGGGAAACAATATTTTTCTCCTTTCTGGTGAGAATCTTTTTACAGCAGATTTCAAGAATTTCAAAGAAATAGTTGAAGCCTCAGCAGGACAACTTTGTTGTTCTTAAGATTTGCCATTTTAATGTTCTCCTTTTCTCTGGTGCTAGCTTTTGATTTTTATTTAAATATTTGATTTCACTGTCTTTTATTATAAGCTAACTCAGATCTTTGTGGGAAAATGTGAGCATATAATAAGCATAAATATTTTAAATAAGAATTGCTTTCAAAGAGAAACCCTTGCTGTCAAAAAAGGCCATTGTAATGTATTTTCTGTGAGAGGTAAGTGCCAGCTGTTAAGCAGCTCAAAAGAAGGTGGCATGGGAGTGGGGGAAAGATGGAAGCTTCAGAGAGGATCAAACACGGGAGCTGCATCCTGAAGGGTGAGGCAAAGGGTTTCTTATAAAGAGAACAGCATCCAAAAAGGGGGGAGCTGGAAAGCACATCTGCAGTATATTTGGGGATTGACTGGTAGTGTGGCACCTCTAAAACACAGGGTTGTTGAGAGCAATGAAGCAGGACTGTTGAGTATGTTGAGTACGGCCTTGTATTGTGCAATTCTCATCTATACAGCGATTAGAAACAGGACCTTAGAGTCAGGGTGACCCTTGAGTCCTTGAAGAGCCCCCCCCCCTTTGATGGTGCTTCTTTGGCTGGTAGCTTCTTGGAAAACTGCAGTGAAAGTGGTTTGTAATCTTCAAAATAATGATATCTTCAACATGGGGATTATTGAATACATTGGATTAGGATATACGTTTTATAGAACAACGGGAGTCATAAATGACCTCTGTATGAAACATTCTGGGCAGAGATTATATCACAGTGGAATTTGCGGGGGGCTTATTTTCATCTGGTGCTGCTAAATCTGAATCTAAATATGCTGTCTTACCACAATCTGTCAAAGAGGTTTTGTTTATTAGGAGAAGTTAATTGGTCGTACCATCCTTCGCATGTATCATCTACTTAATAGCAAAGAAAGATACAGCCTTTCTTCTTTTTTGGTAAATGTTTCCTTTTCAAGCTGCTGCTTCAATGTGTTTCATTAGACCACTGTCACCACCGAGGCTCGAGAACTCAAACTTTTCTGCTGCACATTGGAGTGAAGAGACATCTTTGTAACTTTGCCAAAGGATGACAGCTTCAGGGTGGAGCCAGTCAAAGCTGATTCTTTCTTATTCTCTTTATCTCTCTCTCTCACTCTTTCTCTAAAGACAGTACAATATTTGAAGTTCCCTACCACCTCATCCTCCTATATTCATTTTCAGTTTTTCTGCAATGACATTTTCTGATCAAATATATCTGATAACGTCTCTGAATTACTATCATTACTTTCTTAAAACTCATAGAATGCATGTATTTGTATTTATTCATGGTAAAAAATGATGGGTCTGATTCATAAAAGTTTTGTTTCTACAGAATAAATTAATTGGGAAAACAATAATCCATCCAAACCATTATGTGAAATCACAGTGCTTAAGAACTCTTTGACACTTTGTCTGGAATTTTTACTTTTTAGGCTCACATTTATGGCTGTGCAGATGTAAAATATATTGCAAGACCAGCTAGGCATCCTGGGAGGAGTATTGGTCTTTATCTTTTCAAAATTCCTAGCCCACCAGAATACATGTTCAGTGTCTTAAAGACATGGTGTTCTTTTCCATCTGACCCAATACCCTTTACCAACATTGATAGCTCCCAGCGATGAGATGTTCCTCTCATTAATCACAATGGAATCCTTGATCCATTTAGAAATACTTGAAAGAAATATTATTGGGTTCCTGCAGTTAGAAAAAAATTAGCATTTTAGGGCTATTCTGAATTTGTTATTTTTGTCATAGTGAGTTTTATTTATTTGTGGGTGATATCTCCAGTTCTGTTCTTTCTCTCCAAGACATACACATATTTTATATGTGTGTTTTATACAGGGAAGTTTAATCAGAAGCAAGGGAACCTGATTCAAACTTCTCACAATATTATGAAAAAAATCGAAATAAAGGCAAAATGTCTGTGCTTCACAATGTACTCTATGGATGAAATTTATTGTATTCTCAGAATTAACATTTATGGATAGATAATCATTAATGTCTGGTAATTTGCAAGTGTATAATTTGACTTATAATTAATTTGTTCCCATTACATGATTTTATTCTTTCTTTTTTTTTTTGAGTTGGAGTCTCACTCTATCACCCAGACTGGAGTGCAGTGGCCACTCCCGGCCACCACAGCCTCGACCTGCTGGGCTCCGGAGATCCTTACGCCTCAGCCTTCCGAGTAGCCAGAATTACAGGCACGCACTACCATGCCCGACTGATTTTCTGATTTATTGTAGAGATGAGGTCTCGCCAAGTTGCCCAGGCGGGTCTTGAACCCGCGGGCTCAGGCAATCCGCTCACCTCAGCCTCCCAAAGCGCAGGATTACAGGCTGAGCCACTGAGCCTGGCTATGATTTTATTCTTGGATTGTTGGACTCACATGTATGTCAAGTTCACTGAAGACTGGGGCCACTGTATCAGATTCTTTGGAATGGCTGACTTTTGCCACAAGCCTTTGCTAGCTCAGCATCTCCTCAATATACCAAGCGAGGCTTTTTGTTCAGAGACAGTAAAGAGGAAAACTCTTGTTATATGGTAAAAAATTATGAAGGTTACTGTCAGGTAGACTTAAACTTAATCATATTCATATATATCATTAGATGTGAATGACCTAATATCTTAATTAAAAGGTAGATATTGTCATATTAAATGAAATAGGAAGACCTAGTTATATGTTATCTGAAAAGCCCCCTCAAACAGAAAGATACAAATAGATTAAAAGTAAAAAAGGGGGGAAAAGTGCTCACACTAATCAAAAGAAGGCTTACATATTGTATTGATAGCAAAGCATATTTGAAAGCAAACTATATTACTAGAGATAAAGAAGATCCTTTCATAATAATAAAGGAATAAGTTCATTTAGAAAAGATAACAATCCTAAACATTTATGCAACAATCATAAACTTTCAAATATATGGAGCAAAACCTGACAGAATTGCAAGGAGAAATACACAAATCTACAGTCATACTTGAATACTTCAACACCCCTTTCCCAATAATTGATAAAACAAGTAGATAAAGATCAGTAAAGATATATACACTTACAACACTATTAATCAATTTGAACTAGTTTATATTTATTTATTTATTTATTTTTTGAGTTGGAGTCTCACTCTGTCGCCCAGACTGGAGTGCAGTGGCCGCTCCCAGCCACCACAGCCTCAACCTGCTGGGCTCCGGCGATCCTGCCGCCTCAGCCTTCCAAGTAGCTGGAACTACAGGCGCGCTACCACGCCCAGCTAATTTTTTGATTTATTGTAGAGATGAGGTCTTGCTTGCCCAGGTGGTTCTCGAACCCGCGGGCTCAGGCAATCCACTCACCTCAGCCTCCCAAAGGCGCGGGATTACAGGCTGAGCCACCGAGCCCGGCTTATATTTATATAACACTCCAACCAACAACAGCAAAATACATCTTAGAAAGTTCATATTGAAAATTTACCAATATATACCACGTATGGGTCATAAAGCAAGTTTTTATAAATTTAAAAGTGATTCAAGTCATGCAAAGTATGTTCTCTTACCACACCAAAATTAAACTAGAGATCAATAATGTAAAAGAATCTGAAAATTCCCCAAATATTTGGAAACTAATTAACACACTTGTAAATGTTCCATGAATTTAAAAAATTAGCAAAACGATAATTTAAAAATATCTTGAATTTCTTGAAAATAATATCACAACATATCAAAATTTGCAAATTCCAATATAGCAGAATTTAGAGGGAAATGTCTGGCATTAAATGTCTATACTAGAGAAGAGAGCTCTCAAATCAATGATCCCAGCTTCTACTTTAAGAAATTATAAACAGTAAAGCAAGTGAAATCCAAACTAAGCAAACAAAGGAACTAATGAATATCAGAGCAGAAATCAGTGAAATAGAAAAAAAAAAAAAAAAGAAAATCAATGAAATCAAAATCCAGTTATTTGAGATCAATATAATTGATAATTTCTCAGACTTATCAGGAAGAGAGAAGACAAAAATCAACAATATTTTGAATGAGAGAGGCAATATCACACATATTTTAGAGATATTAAAAGGATAGTAAGAGAATGTTATAAAAATGTTATATCAATAAGTTAGAAAATGTAGATAAAATGGATAAATTCCATGAAAAACACAACCCATCAAAATTTACTAAGGAAACAATAAATAATACAATATCTATTAAATAAATTGCATTGTTAATTAAACATTTTCTGACAAAAAAACTAAATACTCAGATTATTTCACTGGTAAATAATGTCAATCAGAAAAAATATAACTTCACACACTGTTTAAAAGATAAGAAGGGAATAAATTTCACCTCATTCTTAGAGGCCAGTATTACTCTGATACTAAAACCTAAGACATTACAGCAACAACATATAACTCTAATGAATATAAGATATAAAACCCTCTAACAAGATTTTAGAAAACATAATTTACAAATATATCAAAGACTATTACTTTATGACCAAGTAGACTCTCTCCCAAAAATACACAGTTGGTTTAACACTCAAAAATCAGTCAATGTGACTCGGTGTACTAAGAGACAGGAAAAGAAAATCCATGGGATCATCTCAGTAGATGCAAGAAAAGCATTTGAAAGATTCGATGCCATTTGTAATAAAATTCCTCAGAAAGCTGGGTATACAAAGCTACTTCTTCAACCTTTAAAGGAGCATCTATGAAAATTCTATAAGCAGCATTAAGATAAAAGACAAATTTCTTTCACCTCTGAGGCAAATTACCTCTTTTTCACTTGGGTTTAATATTGCATTGGTGGTCCCAGCTAGCGCATTAAGAAAACACAAGAAATAAATGGTGTCTAAATTGAAGTAGAAGTAAAACTATCTTCATTTGCAGATGATAAGATGGTCTTTGCCAAAAATCTGAAGGCATTTACAAAAGTGCTGCTACAACTAATAATTATGTTTGATTCATTCGTAGGATATGAGATCGGCATACAAAGATCCATTGTATTTTCTATGGTGACAGCAAACAATTGGAAATTAAAGTAATAATATTATCTGCTCTATCATTAAACAACATGAAATACTTTGGGGGTAAATTTAGTGACATATGTATAAGACTTCTCCACTGAAAATCATGAAGTATTGCTGAGAGAAATTCAAGATAACCTAAGTAAATAGATATCTTATGCTCATGTATCAGAAGACATAATTAGTAAGATGTCAATTTTACCTTAAGTAAGTGCTCTGTAGATTCAAGCAAAATCTTAACAGGCTTTCTTTGTAAAATTGATAAGCTGAGTCAAAAATTCATATGGAAATGCAAGAGCACCAGAATTGAAAAACAATTTTGAAAAAGAAAACCAAAGGTGGAAGGCATATGAGGGAGAACCCCCTGAAAACCGGAACTATCTTTTGGAGGGCTGGCCCTTTGTAGTACAGGCTTCCTCTGCTTGGTAAGTGTTCCAGGAACCCATCGGCATCAGTGTACCAGCTATGCCTTGCTGTGAGAGACTCTGTTCCACTTCAGTGAATCGTTGTTGGCGATTCTTTCAAGCGTTTGCCCATTTCATGCCCGGTGATTTAGGAACACACCTGCCCACATCACGCTTAGTGCTCAGCAGTTTTTGACCAACAACAACATGACCCCATGTGCCATCCTCCCTATTCACCTGATCTCCCCCCGAGTGACTTTTTTTTTGTTTGTTTCCCCAGATGAAGAAAGTTCTCAAAGGGTAACTTTTGCCAATGTGGAAGAGGTGAAACGAAAAAATGGCAGAACCACTAAAAGGCATCAAAATCGATGAGTTCAGAAACTGCTTTGAGCAGTGGAAAAAGTGTCTTGAGAAGTGTATTTCTTCAAACGGAGAGTACTTTGAAGGCGACAAGTTTAAACATGTAAGAATAAATACACTTTTAAAATAAATGAATTCTGGGTTTTTGGGTTCCCTCTCATATACTGATTTCAAAACTTATTATAAAGCCATACCAAACAAGACAGTATGGTATTGGAAAAGGTGAACGTGTAAGTCGATGAAACAGACCAGGAAAACTGAAAATAGACAATGCATAGCAGGTCAAAAAGCAAAAATAAAAAGCGCCAAAATAACTCATGGATTTGTTGAGAAGACTAGACAAAAGGTACCAGAACAACTGAATTTTCATGCACAAGCAAATAAACTTCAATCCTTTATTCACACTTTATAAAAATTAACTTGAAATAGGTTATAGACACAAATGTAAGGCAAGTGCTACACAATTTATGAAGAAACTATTGCAGAAAAAAGACAGTGCCCTTGGATTAGGTAAAGATTTCTTAAATAGGATAGTAAAAGCACAAAGTATAACCAAAAAAAAATACATTGAACTTCTTTAAAATTAAGACTTGACCATCCAACAGATACTATTAAGAATATAAGGCTGGGTGTGAAGGCTCATGCCTGTAATCCCAGCACTTTGAGAGGCTGAGACTGGAGGATCCCTTGAACCCAAAAGTTCAAGACCAGCCTAGGAAATATAGTGAGACCCTGTCTTTACAAAAGAGTAAAACAATTAGCCAGATGTGGTGACATGCTCCTGTAGTTCCAGCTACTCGGGAGGCTGAGGCAGAAGGATAGCCTGAGCCCAGGCGGTTGAAGCTATGATGAGCCATGATGATTTATCACAGAAGCAAAGAACTGAGTGTCACATGTTCTCACTCATAAGTGGCCCTTTAACAATTATGTAATACTATAAGACATGGTTTGTCAGTAGTGGGAAATTACCGGGGGGTGGGAGGGAGGATTGGCAGTAGAGGGATTCTGCCAGGGCAGTGGGGGCATACCTCATCAATAAGGGTACCTGAATAATGAACATTTGTATACCTAACCCTGAATTGTACCCCACATCTTTAAAATTAAAAAAAAAATTGTAATCAGAATATATAAACAACTCTTATCACTCTAAAAAAAAGAAACTTAATTAACTCTCTAAATGGATCAAAGACCTAAGCATAAAACCTCAAACTATAAGAATCTAAGAAAATGCAGGAGACACCCTTATAAAAATTGGAACTGGCAACCAATTCCTGATCAAAACCCTAAGTGCCCATACCATAAGAAATAAGACAGACAAGTAGGGCCTCATCAAACCCACAAGCTTCTGAAAAGCAAAAGAAACCATTAAGAGAGCAGGGAGACAGTTCACAGAATGGGAAAAAATATTTGCCAACTGTATATCTGACAAAGGTTTAAAATCTAGGATCTACAAGGAACCCAAACACACCGAAAGAAAAAAACAAATAGCCCCATTAAAAAGTGGGCAAAATACATGAATAGACACTTTTAAAAAGAAGATATACAGACAGCCAACAGACATATGAAAAAGTGCTTAGCCTCACTCATCATCAGAGAAATGCAAATCAAAACCACATTGAGATACCACCTAACCCCAGTAAGAATGGCCATCAATAAAACAAACAACAACAGATGCTGATGAGGATGCGGAGAAAAAGGAATGCTTCTACACTGCTGGTGGGAATGCAAACTAGTGCAACCTCTTTGGAAGACAGTGTGGAGATTTCTGAAAGAGCTAGAAATTGATCTTCCATATATGTGGGGGACCAGCCCCCGCGGAGAGGTTGAGGTCCCTGAGCGGTGTGGTGGCGTCGGCGATTGTTCCTGGACTCCTGTCTAGTGCAGGAGCCGATCCTGTCTAATGCAGGAGTCGATACCCTGGAGACTCGACTCCTGTCAAGGGCAGTAGCCAATACGCTGGGCTCCCGTCTAGTGCAGGGGCTGGTTCTGCAGAAGAGATAGATATAGAGAAAAGGAAGGAAAAGGAATGAGAAAGAAAAAGAATGGACCACTGTTCAAAAGGATTGAGCAGAAGCCGTTTAATGGAGGTCTCCAAGTTCCTTTTAT
>CAUYQG010168804.1:0-38126 GCA_963574415.1 Tarsius wallacei | reverse complement strand
GTGTCTGCCTTCCCAGGGGTCTGGGAGAGACCTATATTCTTCTTTTGGTTTTTCTTCATTTGTGTAGATTTCTCTCTCTCCTCCTTTCCTTCCCCTTCTTTAATTCTGTCTTTCGGGGAAGGTGGGATTGCTTTTGCTTCGCTTGTGCAATCTCCTGTTCTTCCTTATGAGGGTCCTCTGGCTTTGTTCACTTTTGAGGTTGGAGTGTGGGATGTGGGTTGTACTTTTTGCAGTTTTGAGGTTTCGTTGAGGGGAAGCTGTGATTCAGAATCTGTATGCCGATTCCAGCATCCCCCTATCGGTGTATGAACCCACTGAAACCTACTTCCCACCGTCTTACAATCTTTCTGTGCAGCAGATCCAGAGCTCCAGATTTCAGAGCCCCAAAGCTCCCAAGGGCAGGTGGTGAGCGGCAGAAGTGGCCTCGCACCGCTCCCAGTGTACTTCAGTCAGAGATGGAATCAGTGCCTCCGAGGGGTGGGTGCCCAGAGCCTCCTAGGGTGATCGGAGGCTCAGTCTGGGATCAATGCAGTCAGGGATGGAGCTGAGACCCGAGCCTTCCCACCCTCGAGAGAGCAGCCCGGGACGCAATAGCCGGCCCTGCCTGGGACCAGGGATCCCTGAGCCTCAGACCAATGCGTCCAGCTGTGGGCAAGGGGGTAGGGGAAGGAGGGCAAGAGTCTTTTTGGGGAACTCACATTCGGAGAATCTCAGAGTTCCGCCTGTGTTGCCGCCATCTTGACCCAGGTATGTTTTTTGTAGAATGATTTGAGTTCCTCCAGGTATATTCCCAGAAGGGTCATATGGAAGGTGAATTTTTAGATCCTTTAGAAATTGTCACACTGTTTACCACAGTACTAGTTTGCACTCCCACTGACAGTGTGGAAGCGTTTCCTTTTCTCCACAGCTTCTCCATAATCAGTTGCTTTTTCAGTATTAATGATGGCCATGCTGACTGAAGTTAGGTAGCATCTTAGTGTGGTTCTGATTTGTGTTTCTTTGATGATTAGTAAGGCTGAGCCTGTTTTCATGTATCTGTTGGCTTCTCGTGTGTCTTCTTTTGAGAAATGTCTATTCATAGGTTTTGACCACTTTTTAATAGGATGTTTCTTTTTTTCCTTTTGGCACATTTGAGTTACTTTTAGATCCTGGACATTAGACCTTTGTCAGATATACAGTTGGCAAATTTTTTTTTCCCATTCAGTGGGCTGTCTCCCCACTCTCTTAATGGTTTCTTTTGCTTTGCAGAAGCTTTTCAGTTTGTGAGGTCCCACTTGTCTATATTATGTCTTATGGCTTGGGGTTTTGGGGTTTTATCAGTAATTAGTTGCCTATTTCAATTTCTGTAAGGCTGTCTCCTGTGTTTTCTAAGATTCTTACAGTTTGAGGTTTTACATTTAGGTCTTTGATCCATTTAGAGTTGATTTTTGTGTATGGTGATAGGTAGGAGTCCTGTTTCATTCTTCTGCATGTTCCTAGCCAGTTTTCCTAGCACCTTTTACTGAAAAGGTTTTCCTCTCCCCAGTGGTTGTTGGTAGAGGGTTTGTTGAAGATGAGTTAGTTGACAAAGTTAAGTTTTGCTTCCAGAATCTCTATCCTGTTCTAGGGTCTATGCCTGTTCTTGTACCAATACCAGGTAGTTTTGATTATTGTAGCCTTATAATAAAGTGTAAAGTCTAGAAGAGTGACACCTCCCACTTTGTTTCTTTTGTTGAGAATTTTTTTTACTCTTCATGGTTGTTTATGTTTCTATATGAATTTCTGTATTGTCGTTTTGAGGCCTGAGAAGCATGATGTTGGTAATTTAATGAGTATTGTATTCAATCTGTAGATTGCCTTGGGTAGAATGGACATCTTAACAATGTTGACTCTTCTATCCATGAGCATGGAATATTCTCCCATTTGTTTGTTATTCCAAAGAAATCTTGGGTTTCTTTGAGCAGTGTTTAGTAGTTTTCATCATAAAGGTCTTTCACTTCTTTGGTTAGGAAATTGCCAAGGTAAGTGTGTATGTATGTATGTATGTATGTATGTATATATGTATATATTCCTTTAGTGGCAATTGTGAATGAGATTGTGTTTTTTATTTGTTTCCCCTCTAGTTTGTTGGTGGTGTATAAAAATGCAACTGTCTTTTTTTTACATTAATTTTGTATCCTGAGACTTTGCCAAAGTCCTTTATCAGTACAAGGAAGTTTTTGACAGTTTCTGTTGGGTTTTTAAGGCATAGGATCATATCATCAGCAAAGAGGGATAACTTAAATTTCTCTTTTCCTATGTGGATACCCTGATTTCCTTCTCTTGTCTGATTGCTTTGGCTAGGGACTTCCAACACTATTTTGAACAGGAGGGGTGAGAGTGAGCAGCCTTGTCTTAATCCAGTTTTCAGGGGAAATGCTTACAGCTTCTCCCCATTTAGCAATATGTTGGCTTTGGGTTTATCATAAATGGTTCTTAAAATTTTGTGGTATGCCCAGGTGTTCATGGGTTTTTAAGAAGGGATGCTGGATTTTGTTGAAAGCTTTTTCTGCACTGATGATATAATCATGTAGTTCTTGTTTTTATATCTGCTGATGTACTGAATTACATTTATGATCTTGCAGATGTTGAACAGGCCCTGCATCCCAGAGATGAAGCCTACTTGGTCATAGTGGATGATTTTTCAGATGTATGGCTGGATCCAATTTACTAGAATCTTGTTGAGAATTTTAGCATCTATGTTTATCAGGAATATTGACCTATAGTTCTCTTTCTTTGTTGAATCTTTACCCAGTTTGGTATCAGTGTGTGATGTTAGCTTTATAAAATGATTTTGGGAGAGTTCTGTCTTTCTCAATTGCCTGGAATACTATCAATAGGATTCATATCAGCTCCTCTTTTTATGTTTTGTAGAATTCCACTGGAAAGCCATCTTGTCCAGAGCTTTTTTAAATTTTTTTAAATAGTTTTCTTATGACAGAGTAAATTTCCTTTGTTGTTACTGGTCTCTTAGAGTCTTGATTTCTTCTTGTTTCAACCTTGGGAGGTTTTGTAATGTTAGAAAGTCCTCCATTTTATTTAGGTTTTCAAGTTTTTTTCCATATAGGCTTGCATAATAAGCACTAATAATTTTTGTATTTCATCAGGGTCAATTGTGACTTGATCTTTTGCATTTCTGATTGTGTTTATTTGGACTTTTTCTTGGTCAGTCTGGCTAGGGGTCCATTGTCCATCAATCTTGTTTATTCGTTCAAAGAATCAGCTTTTTTTTGTTGATTTTTTTCTATGATATTTTTGTCTTCTGTGTCCCATATTTGGGCTTTTACTTTGGTGAAATTAGGGTTTTGGTGGTCTTGCCTTTCCAGCTCCCTTAGGCTGTTAACACATGATCTTTATATTTTTTTGATGTTTGTGCATAAACTTATAAACTCCTTTCTTGGTACTGCTTCCACAGCAACTTAGAGATTTTGGTAGGGTGTGTCTTTGTTTTCATTTGTTTCCAAGAATCTTTTAATTTCAGTTATGATTTCTGTGTTGACCCAGGAGTTGTTCAGCATCATGCTGTTTAATGTCCATGTTTTTGTGTGTTTTGGGGGGATCTTACCGGTGAAGATATTTATTCTTATTTCACTACAATCTGAGAAGGTGCTTGGCAGTATTTCAATATTGTAAAATGTGTTTATGCCTGATTTATGACTGAGGATGTGGTCAATCTTGGAGTATGTTCCATGTGGTGGTGAGTAGAAAGTATATTCATGGCTGTTTGGTGGAGTGTTTTGTAGGTATCTATTAAGTCTATTTGGTCAAGCATGAAGTTGATTTGCCATATCTCTTTATTGATTTTTTTGTCTTGATCTATCTAGGATTGTTAGTGCAGTATTTAAGTATCCAGTTATGATAGTGTCAAAGTAATTGTCTTTTTTTAGTTTACTTAGTAGTTGCTTTATAAATCCTGGTGCTCCTGTGTTGGGTGTATAAATGTTTCACATGAGTATTTCTTGTTGAGCCTTTTGTCATTATGTGGCATTGTTCTGTATCTTTTTTAATTTTTGATAGCTTGAAGGCTGTTTTGTCTGATATTAAAATCTTGATTCTTACCTTTTTGTTTTCCTTTTGTATGAGAGTTTATTCTTCATCCTCTAACTTTTAAGTCTGTGGGTGCCCTTTGTAGTGAGATGTGTTTCCTGGAGGCAGAATATAGTTGGGTTGTGCTCTTTTATCCAGGATGACATTCTATATCTTTTCAATGATGCGTTTAGTTCATTCATGTTCAGGTTGACTATTGAAATGTGAGAGTTTGCCCCTGTCATAAGGCTTTTATAAGGCTGGTTTTTTTTCTTTTAACTTTTGTGTTAATATTTGTGTGTGTTTTCATTTTTGCAGATGTCCTGTGTGTTCTGTTGTTTCTGTGTTTGTTTGTGATCTTGTGAAGTGTACAGTCTATTTATTGTTTCTGTTTTTCTCCTGTGCACAGCACCTTTTAGCATCTCTGGTAGAGTTGGTCTGAGGGCAGCATATTCTCTTAGGAATTGAATGTCTGGGAAGGATTTTAATTATCCATCACTGATGAAGCTTAGTGTAGCTGGGTAGAAAATTATTTGTTAAAATTGTTTATTTTTGAGAACATTAAAGTCTGGGGTCCAATCCCATCTGGCCTATAGTGTCTAAGCAGATAAGTCTGGAGTGATTCTGATCGGTAGGTAGTCTGATCTTTTTCACTTGTTGTCTTTAGGATTTTTTTTTATACCTACTTTTTGTAGGAGAATTACTATGTCCAGGGGTTCGTCTTCTCATAAGATGTCTTGCAGGGATTCCCTGAATCTCTTGTACTAGTATAGTCATGTATCTGGCCAGATGAGGAAAGTTTTTTTTTTGAATGAACTCATAGAGTGCTTGTCCCAAGGTGTTTTCCATTTCTCTTTCTATTTCATGTATATCAATCAGACATAGATTTGGCTTCTTGATAAAATTGCACATTTCTTGGAGAGTTTCTTCTGTTTCCCAGCATCCAGTTCATGACAAGGAAATGGGGCCTTTGATCTGTACCCTGCATTCCTGATCTCTTTTGCTCATTGCTTGGGGTGGGGAGAGGGAGTCAGCAAGGCACTCACCATCCTCCTTCTTGGTCAGATATTTTGTATGCACTTATTGCCCAGCAGCTGGCTCAGAGTGGGGTATGGATCATCTGGGGCTCCGCATCCACCGTTATCCATCTGAGTTTGTGGAAAGCAACCCCAAAGCAATGCAGAGATCACCCCTGCTCTTAAGATACAGGCCCTCTGTTCCACAGAGGCCATTCTGAAGTACTTCTCTGCCCCAGCTTTAGAATGCCTGATCAACTTCTCTATAGACTACTATTCCTGCCACACATGGGGTCAAGAAAGACAGCTCCCTCCCCAGCAAGTACAATAGTCTCTGGATCTCAGGTCCTGGTGATGGGGCCTTGCAGCCTAGCCTGGCATTGGAGGTGGTGGCAGCAAGTTCAGGTTCTGGGTGGCAGTTGTTCCCCATGGTTTCTTTGGGACTCTGCCTCTGGCTCCCTCACTATACTCCCTCCATGGTCCTTGCTACCAATGCCCAGCCTGGTGCTCTGTTAGTGGGGCAGAGCCTGATGCTGGGAGTTGCTCCCAGAAAGGGCTTTGCTGATTTTAGAAAATGGTGCTCAGCTTCTGTGCCCCACGAAGTGCTAGGGTCCAAGCAGAGCAGCTGCGGCACCAGTCACTTCACCAGGAGAGCCCTTGCCACTTGCTCTCGAGTCCCCACTCAGTCAGTCACTCACACACCCACTTACACACAGTCACACATGCAAATTCATCCATACACTCACTTAGACAGGGATTCTCACAGACTGACTTGCTCTGTCACCATCTTTCTTTTCCTTCTGCTTTCAGTATCTAAATGGGAAGAGTTGATTGAGCACACAAGTGTTCCTATTAACTAAAAAACTCAGCATTTAGATTTTAGCAGTTTTCTCAGCAAATGTTATTAGATATTTAATGTATTTACTATACCCTATATCCCTAATTAATATTTTTAATCCCCCAAAAATTAAGTACATAGATTAGCAACCTTAGGATTTAAGCATATTGAATAGTCTCAGCCTGATTTAGAACATATGAAAATGTTTATACAATAAGATCCAATTTAAAACAATTAAAAATCTTTATTTCTATTTGTCTACCTATTTATTTGAAATCTCCCTTTGTTTTCTAAGCAAAGCAATAATTTACTAGGATGGAAATCATATTCTAGTCTAGAACATTTTTATTTGAATGAAAAGATGTTAAGATGTAAAGGAAATTTGACAGTGTATTTATGTCACTTCTGTCAGTAAGTTACACTTATTGCTGCTGTAGTCGTACTGATTTGAATTCAATAAGATGAAGAATTGATGTATATGGAAATTCGAAAGCCAGGTCTTGTGGTAGGTGTTACCAGGAGAAGGGATGCTGTTTCTCCCAGTGTGAGACGGGTTGGCGATGAGATTTTGTGTGTATGTTTAGAAATAATTCACAAACAGACACACAGAGAAGTGGGATAAGCAAGTAGCTTTCTTAAGCAAAGACTAGTATATTCTCAAGAGACGCGAACAGTCAGAAACAGCCTATAGAAAGCTGCTGCTTCTGCACTCAACTATTGTTGAGCTATAAATTTTATTCTTAGGGGTAACAAGGAGTGGGTTTTTCTTAGAAATTAGTGGTCTTAAGGCTGAGTGTCTGTCACTCCTCTCTCACATTAGGCGAGGGAGTTTTAGGCCTTATGAGATCATATTGGTACTGTCAGGGCATCAAGTGTATAATGGGAGGGGAAGCTCCCTTAGCATGTTATGTTAATAGTATTACAGTGAAGGTTTATGGTAAGGTTTATGATTATCTTAGGTCAACCTTGGCTATTGTTGTGCATGCTCCAGTGGTCTCTAAGCTAGTTCCTGCCTTTGTGGTTGGGTCTCAACTGCAAGCATCCTGGCTAAGACTACAGTGCTGCAGGTGTATCTGATAAGATACTAACAGGTCCCTTGCTTGTATGCATGACTCTGCACCAGCTGCTGCTTGCATCAATGATCTTGGAACTTTTCTACAGTTCTATAGTTTTCCTAGTCTAATCTGCCTACTCTGTCAATAGGTACTGGAGAAACAATAACAACGAAGTACAACTCCTGCCTTCTGGGACTTTATTGCCTAATATAGAAGGTTAGTTAGTAGCAGACATTTTTAGTCAAGTGCTCTTGTAAAATGATGAGGAGGCATAATGCAGGATGCTATCTAAGAACTCATCATGGTCTTAGATAATCTTGACTTACTCTGAAAGAAAAAAAGAATATTATGATGAAACTTGAAGAATAAAATTAAGTTATCCTGGTGATGAGAGGGACAAATGTATTCCTAGGAAAGACAAAATAAAAGAATCAGTAAATATACATAGGCAAGATAGAACAATTCGTTCTCTGAACTCTAAATACTTCAGTATGGCAGAAATATAGTATGCAAGCTTGTAAGTTGCATAAAATGAAAGTAGAAGGTAAGCAGAAACTCTTTTAAAGAGTTTTGGATTGCTAAGTAATAGGAGCATCATACTGAAGACAACGAAAGTCATTTAAGAATAACACTGGCATGATGAAATTGAGTATCAGAAAGATCAATTAACTGAAAGAGAAATTTCTTAGGACATACAAAATTGTATTAAATAGGCATGAATATCCTGCATAAAAACAAATAAACATAAAAAGAGAAAACTATGGAGAGAGAAAAAAGATTAGGGTTTGCCAAGGATTAAATGGGGAAAAAAATGAATAGGAAGAGCACAGAAGATTCTAGGGCAGTAAAACTTTTCTGTATAATATTACATTAGTAGATATATGTCATCAAACATGTGTCAAAACCAATGAATGTAAAAACACCAAGAAGGAACCCAAATGTAAACTATGAACCTTGAGTGATAACGATGTGTCACTATAGGTTCATTGACATTAGCATATGTAACACTGTGGTGGGGGATATTGATAAAGAGAGAGCTTGTCTAAGGTAGGGATAGGGAGTATATAGGAACTCTCTGTACTTTCCACTCATTTTTGTTGTAAACTTAGACTGCTCTAAAAAAAAATGTTTAATAATTTTTTAAAAATTGATGCAGTAGAGTTACATTTTTAAAGAAGAGGGCATATTTGAGAGTTTGTAAGTTCTGGAGGAACTCTATTCCAAACAGATTCACACTGGATTCGAACAGGTCAAAAAACAATTAAGGAGCCAAAGGAAGGTTCATAGCAGACTTTAATCTCGGCAACTGTTGACCACAGTGGGAAAGGTGTCCCCACTATGGTTTATCTAGGTCTGTTTTTAAACAGACTTACACAGTAGTGGCTTGTAGCCAGATCATGAGCTCATAGTTATATTGAACAGGTTACATCAGCTTGTTTAGTTATAAGGGAGCACTATCTTTTTCCAGCCAGGTGAGGAAGCCTGACTGACTCCATTTTCCTCACACAATAAGAATGAGAAATCAACAAAAATTGTTGAATGATTAAATACAGGAGAATACAGGGAAGATAAAGTGGAAGTACCACCCTGGTTTCTAGCTTAAGGCTATGGAGTAAAATGTAGTAACATTTAATGATAAATGGTATAGAGGAGAACCAAACCAGGGAAGGGAGTGTGTGAGCAATAATTTCTGACCCTACTGAATCTGTGTAACACATTTCACATTGCAATAGAGATGGCTAGAAAATGATGACAGACAGAGGCAAAGACCAACAGCCTGAAGCGATGGCCCCAGAAAAGCAAGCTCCAACAGATAGGTACATTTACAGTGTCTGGACATTGCATTACTCAAGCTAGTCACATAATGTAGCTTTATGCTATGACTGCAATATCAGGAATGATGTCCTTTCTTGACATCAGATCACCTGAAGTAGATATAAGAAAAATCTCTGTGGATGAAAGGTATGATTTTCTAGCTACATGGCCACTTCTAACAAGACATGGTTATTAGCAGAGGTCCTGTAACACAACGGTCCCCAACCTTTTTAGTATCAAGGACCAGTTTCATGGAAGACAGTTTTTCCAGGGACAGGGAGTGGGTAGGGAAGAGGAAGGGGAGAGAGGAAGTAGAGGTGAGGGGGGGTCATCAGGCATTAGATTTTCATAAGGAGCATTCAACCTAGGTCCCCACAAGTGCAGTTCACAAAAGGGTTCGTGTTCTTATGAGAAATGATTGCTGCTGATGATCTGACAGAACGTAGAGCTCTGCTTCCTGTCACTCACTTCCTGGTGTGCTGCCATTGTTCCTAACAGGCTATGGACAAGTACCACTCTGCCACTGGGGCTTGGGAACTCCTGCTGTAACAGAATGGTAAGAATAAGCCAAAACGGAGGAAAAGGTTTATCATGAAAAGAACGGGTAAGAATTTCCCTTCTTTGTATTAAAAAGCAATTAAATTACAATAAAATGAAAGTCTGATTCCCATTCCTGTGGCAAAATAAGAATGGCCATTGAAAATTACTATGTTGTATGTGTTAGTTCTCCCCCCACAACCCAAACCCTGTGACTGTGTGTGTGAGTGTGTATATCCTGAAACTGACACTGGGGATTCGTTCACTATAAAGGGAAACCCAGAACCTAGTTCCATAAATATGTTTTATTCTCAATACAGAATTAGGCTATGTTCCTTTTGACCAAGGAAAAAAATGCATTTGGATAGATGTGTTTTCCAAAAAGGTCATTTAGCAAAACGACTGGCATGTGCAAAGCTCTTACCACTAAG
Organism: Tarsius wallacei; assembly: GCA_963574415.1. Taxonomy (NCBI): domain Eukaryota; kingdom Metazoa; phylum Chordata; class Mammalia; order Primates; family Tarsiidae; genus Tarsius; species Tarsius wallacei. The sequence continues at coordinate 28,390 of CAUYQG010168804.1, read as the reverse complement.
AATGAATTAGAATTCAATGACCCACTTTCAAACTTGTTCTCCTGGCTTGGAATCTAATATCATTCTGGAGCTTTGTTTAAAAAAAAAAAGTCAAAAAGATGACCTTTGAAATAATCACCCTGGGAAGAACTCAAGAAATAAAATCCACGTCTGTGGAAGGCATGGAATTTTTACCAAGTTGGGTTTTGATAGCCAAAATGATGATGGTTACAGTGATGATGATAACTGAAGTCCTGCATGTTGTAAAGACTATAAAAACTAAGGTGACAGAGTCAAATTAAGAATGGAGAAGCTTCTAGGAGGACACATTCCTTACGAAGAATCAAATCTTCACTTCATCTATTCAGGAAAATAGAAAACTACAAATGTTCTTTATATGTAGAAAATTCTGAAATTGCCTACTGTATTAGAGTTCTTCTGAGAAACAGAACTAATAGGATGTATAGATCTATGTTCATACCTATATCTATCTACTTACTTATCTTACCTATGAGCCTACTTATCTACCAACCTACCTTTCTACCTGTTTTCCTGGAGATTTTAATAAATTTGCTCACATTATTATAGAAACTAGTAAGTCTAAATTCTGCAGAGTAAGTGACAGGCTGGAGTACCCTGTTCTAACATTTTCTCAGGGGAAATCTGAAGATGTTGTGGTTCAGGTATGAAGACTATCTTATGGCCAAATACTCTCTTCTTCCTAAAGAAGTTTAGTACTTTTCTATTACAGCCTTCAACTGATTAAATGAGACCTACCAGCATACCAACATTATGGTACATAATATGCTTTATACAAACTCTACAGATTTCAATGTTAATCGCATCTAAAAATACCTTCACAGAAACATCTAGAATAATATTCGACCAACTGTTGGGATGGCCATGACCTAACCAACATGACCCATACAATGAACCATCATTTTGACCTATTTTCAAAAAATCTGTGAAACTACATCTCAGTTGAGTAAATCGGTCTTTGACGGTGGGCACAAGAAAAGGATGTCCAAGGAAAGATAAATGTTCTTTGCCCAAGTTTGTTCCAGATGACCACTGAGAAATTGAGCCAGTCTAAAGATAATAATATAGAATGGGACAGCAGAAGAGGGGATTGGAGGGCAAGGAAACATGGCTGCCAACATGCCAGAAATTGTGAAAACAAGTTTTCTGATTTCCTCATGAGTTAAAAAATAGGAGATGTCAGTCATTTCCCAGCTGATAACTGAAAAAGAGGACTTTTGTTCCTAAAAGTACTTTGAATATATCTGAGATTCAAATTATCTCCCTTCCTTTAGGATATTAATAAGTACTAAATAAGTAGTCTGAATCTATGGTATAATAATAAAATATAAAAAAAAAACTTTGCCCATGTAGCCCAGAGTTGTACTTCTAAGACAGATTCCATCTCTGCTAATACCATCTGTATCTAGTCTTGGCATTTGGATTTATAAACATAAATTAATGCAATGCCTAGAGATACTGTTCCTGTAGTTGGTTCTAATGCCATTCAAACATGGCTTATATGAAACCAATTCAAGGAAGGGCAGTTTTATGATGAGGTAGTCAGTCCAAGAAAATATGGCTCACTGGGTTTTGAAATAGCTCAGATATTTTACAATCTAAAGATCATTTCTCAGTCAGACTGTACATCAATTGTAATGTATATTGAAATGGATATCTTACTATCTTCAAAGGAGGTTACAGACTATCCAAAATCTACTCTTTGTGAAGCAGTATCTTTTCTTTCAGCCAAGCGCTTGTGGCATATGGGCTATGAAACCTAAGTTAGTAGACATTCCATATAGTGAGCAATTTGGGCCTTGATAATCTTAACACAAAATAAGTTCCCTGTTCTTACATTTTCCAAAGTATGGCCAGTGAAGTTGGAAACTTAACAATCCATTATCAGAGAACAGGGACCCATTGTTCTAAAAAGATAACTACACTCTCCTCACAGACAAAAGAGCCCAGCATGAAGCCAGTTGCATAGCTGCCATCTTGGTACACAATTGACTGTCTGCCTCTTCTTTCCAATAATTCCTCAAATCACTTGTGCAGTAAGCTTTTAGGTGAAACTAGGAACAGTAATCTGAAGTGAAGTTTTCAGTTTGAGTAAGAAAAAAAGTAGTGAATGAGTATTAGCACCAGCAGGTTCATGTGCTTTTGTCATCTGATATCCGTGGTATGGTAAATCCACCCTGGTGCTTCTTCCCATCATTAATGACGTATTAGTGTTGTTAGAGCCAGATATTATGATTTGGTGGAGCAGGACTTTTTGGATAGATGGAATTCCCACAGGCTTAAAAGTGAACTCTGGAAGGGGAGATCTTGTTCCCAAATCGTCTAATTGCATAAATGCCCTGCTAGATGTAAGCCTCATTAGCAATATTCCATCAGTCCTGTAACTGTTATAAACGTTGTCTTCTAAGGTAAGTAGATAAGTTCTGACAACACTGCAATTCCATAGGAAATGTAATTGATGTAAAGGCAGGAGTCAGATATATGAAAATGGATCTAGAGGCAGAGTTTGAGGTTTTACAAGTATGAAGAAACAAATAATGAAGTATATGTTTTGGCCCAGGTTTTTGGGAACCAAATGGATAAAGTAACCACAGAGGGATGAATGGACAGGATATCAAGCTTCTTACCATAAAATATTGACTTATAGCTAAAATAGGGTAAAGGTTTTTCAGACATGGAATGCCTAAAACAACTGTATCCAACTTCTTAAACAGTTTCATCAATATCACTTACAAGCCATGTATAACTCAGTGAATTTATACCATATGGCTAGGGACAAGGTTTCAGAACGTGGTGCATTGTTAAATGTAGACACATCATTTACTAAAAGTTAATTCTACTGAACTGAGTAAACATTTTTAATGGGCAATATCTATGTCCAAAAACAACTACAGGATGACAGGCAAGCTTGATTGGGCAGACATAAAGCGGTACACAAAGAAAAATTATGAAGACACAAGCAAGAGATCTGCAGTGGATGTCATGTGGCTATAGAATGCTCGGGGGTGGGAGGAATGAACACATAATCAGCTTGAAGTAATTGCAGTAAAAGGAATGACTCATTCTGAGCAAGGACAGTCTTTGAAAGAAAAAGAGTCATAAACACAGTTGGCAATGATTATTAACTTCCATTTGTATGCTGTACAATACATTCTAAAACACTTCCACATGTTTTATCTTAGTCGAATTGGAAAACAGTCCTGAAAGTAAGAAGAGGCAGGTATTGTTTTCTCTGTTTTGTATGCAAGGAAAGGAATATAGAGAGGTTAATTGAGCCGGCTGAGGTCATATTGCTAGTCAGAGAACCAGCAAGGGATGGAACCTAGGTTTCCAGAATCTCAGCGTAATGTATTTTAACCACCCCTGGCTGCACACAACAGTTTTGCTGAACAAAGAAATTCTTTACTTATCTACAGCTTAGGGAACATTGGTGTTTCTAGCCAGGCTCTGCCTATTAATAACAATGATGTCAGTTTCACCCTTCTCCAGCCATGAAATCATAGGACCCCAAAGGTCATGAAGTTCATCCACCATCAAAAAACATTCACCAGCCCAAGATCAAATTAACCTTTTTGCAGCCCTATCAAAATGTTTACTCCTATTGATCTTAAGGCCAAACGTATATACTTCAGAGAAATATATGATGCATAGAATTATTTAGTTTTACTTAGAAAAATAGAATTTTTGCTGGAGGTTGCTGCTTTACCTCAGGGATGAGGGGGCTGGGAGTAGAATATGAGGTAGTTACAATGTGTATTATGACCTCAGGCTATGAGCCTTTAAAAAAAAAACCATAAAAAATTCAAAAGAATAGCTGTTGTTTATTTTCCAGACTAATTTATAATTTTTTTATATTCCAAATATCTAATTCAAATTCCATAGCCCTCAGAACTAGAATTCCACAGCAATCAGTGCCAACAGTCAGGCAGGAGAAAAATAGCTGCAGTTGGGTGTCTTATCATAACCTGTCAATACCTGCTGTTGATCAGCAGTGGGCCTCCACTTTTAATTGTCAAACAATTGATTTTCTCAGGAATTGTGGATAAAGCAGAGGAGAAAAGCTCCTATGTTTGCATCTAGGACAACCCCTCCTGCTTGGAACAACTGAACCCAAAATCAAAATAATTTCACTCCACATCCTAATTGTATCCGTTCTCAATGTCTCTAGCATCAAACATACCCCCTTCCTTCCAGTTGAGTATGTCAAGTCCAAGAGAAAATAATCAAAAGTGGGAGCAAAAAACAAAACAAAACAAAACATGGTGTGAATCAAGAGAGTTGTTTTGCATAAGGTATTTGAATATATTTCAGCTTTGAAGATCTGTATTTCTCTTCCGACAATGGCATTATCATTGATTGTGTGATTTGTATGAATAAATGAGGCTTAAAAGACTACTACATGACTTAAAGTCCTTTTACTACTAAGAATACGTGTAATTTGTCCTCCGGTTGGAGACTCAGAATACTGCTGGCAAAACCTAAATTTGTTTAATGTTCTGCCTCTTTCCTCATTGGTTGCCTAATGTTTTTGATATACTCAATTCAGCACATTTCTGATTGATGGGCATCATCACAATCTTGCTGCTGATGCTGCTCCTCTACAATCAGTAGCAGCAAGACAATGTTTCACATTATAGATCAAAATATTCACAGTTAGTCCTTTGCCACACTCCAGCAAATCACATTTCCTTTTTCTTTATTAAGCAAAATCAATTCTATGTGTTTGAATTTCAAAGTAAATGGCAATACACTAATCTAAGAACTGTGGAGAATTAAAAGAATACAAGATATGGTCTCTGATCTTTTTTAAAAAATGAAGAGATTGATAAATGTTGAGCCCTTACCATCTGGGCTATACTAGGTCTTTTACATGTAAAGATAGATATCCTACTCATTCTTGTAAATAAGAGGACTGGGAATTACAAAGATTTAATCGCTTGATAGAGGTCATTCAGCAAATGCATAGCATGTCTCTAGTTCCAAAGTTTTTCTAGGGCTTTTACAGTACATTTCAGAATCTCCCAAAACAGAGGTGTGACATAAGTTACACAACAATAATGCCAATGAGATATAGAAGGACATTTCTTAGTGGTCATAAGGATGCTATTTACTATAGTGACAATACTCTAGAAGCATAGGGAAGCAGGAAATTATTTCAGGTGACTTACTGGAGTATATGTGATTTCCTTCATTTTAGGGACCTTATCTGATGAGCTCTACCTGGACAATTAAAATAATTAAACTGCTTCTTGAAGAATGGGAGAATTTAAATGGCATGAGAGTAGTGAACTTGGTATTTGTAAATAGGGGAAGAGCACAAGCAAAAACTCAGGGGATGTTTGAAGCAATGTGCCCAAGTATTTGAATAGAGTGCAGGGTTTAATTTAAATGTCCTCTGCAGTGTTGAAAAATAGACTGGCTGAAATATGGTGGCCTCCATAATAGCAGGAGCAAATATACACCAGATGGGTACAGAGAAGTCAGATTTAACAACTTTTTTTTTTTTTTTTGAGTTGGAGTCTCACTCCGTCGCCCAGACTGGAGTGCAGTGGCCGCTCCCGGCCACCGCAGCCTCGACCTGCTGGGCTTCGGCGATCCTTCCGCCTCAGCCTTCCGAGTAGCCGGAATTACAGGCACGCACTACCATGCCCAGCTGATTTTTGATTTATTGTAGAGATGAGGTCTCGCCAAGTTGCCCAGGCGGGTCTCGAACCCGCGGGCTCAGGCAATCCACTCACCTCAGCCTCCCAAAGCGCAGGATTACAGGCTGAGCCACCGAGCCTGGCTAGATTTAACATCTTGCAAACTCAAAATTTCTTCCTCAATGACTACATGATTATTTGAAATTCTCATAAGTATTAACATTCTTTCCATTTACATTTTTAGCTCTATAAAGTTGTTATGCCATTTCTTGAACAAAAGTCATTTTCTTGAGTTCTTCATACATCAACCCCTATACTGTCACTAACATGTTTATTTCCAGATTGTCATGAATGTGAGATGCCAAATAGTTAATTCTAAGGTTTGTTGACAGAATCAACAAGTTGAGACTTTGCTTATGGAAAATGAGTCAGGTATAGGTGGGCAGAGAGGTAAGAAAACATAGTGAAGCCCCCTAGAATGGTATACTAAAACCCACAATGATGTTTCAGTGAGGGTTGGCTCAGGGAAACCTTTCCACATACAATGTATCATAAAGGTCAAGTATGGTTATTATTATTCCTCAAAGGTCTCCAGATTCATTTTAGTAGTTCCTATATTTGGAAAAAAGCTATTACTTGAAACAAATGTATTCTTCACAACACTAAATTAAGTAGTTATTTAATGCTGCATGACAGAAAATTGGGAAAAAATTATACACTAAATGCCAATATTTTCCCTTGTATGGCATCTCAGACCACAATATAGTACCTATATAATTTTGCTTTATAAGAATCTTAAATAAAGACATAGTGGATATGCTGTTATAAGAAACAGTGGAATGGGGCACAAAAACAATGAATAATAGAGTGTCAAAGTCATTATTACCTGATTCAGAATACTCAAGCACTTTGTTGCTTTTCCCCTCTAAACCTTTCTCTGAATTTGTTATTATATCTTTGTTTATTCATCTAATATGATAAATAGCACTGCTTTCTCCTTAGCAGTAATACATCTTCAACATCTTTGCATATCACAAGTTCTTAATAATTTTTCATACACAATAGTTACTTCTGGACTCTATAATATTCTCAAGTAATGGATCTGAGATTCCTGAAATATCTGAAATATCTGGAATTTCCAAGTACCTATTAGAATATAGCAAAATTGTTCACAATAGCAAGATCATGAAACTAACCATGCTGTCCATCAAAAGAGGACTAGATTTTAAAAATTTGGTACATAAACACAATGGAATGTCACACAGTCATAAAAAAGAACAAAATCATGAATTTCACAACAACTTGGATGGAATTAGGGTTTATAATACTGAGTGATCTGTCTCAGAAACAAAGATCTGAATATCACATGTTCTCACACATATGTGGACCTTGAACAACTACCATAATACTATAAGAAAAGGATTGGCAGTGGTGGGAAACTATGGGGGGGCAGGGAGGGACAGGGAGGTGGGATTAACGGTAGTCAATAACTGTCTGGGGAAGGGGGGCACACTTCATCAACAAGGGTACCTGCACAATGAATATTTGTACACTTAACTGTACCCCACATTTAAAATAAAAGATATATAATTTTTTAAAAAATGAACATAGCAGATACTCAATAACTATTTGTTGAATGAATAAAATATATGGCTAATGAAAAAAATAAGAGCTTATATTTACATAACCCATATTATATGCTATTCTACATGATTTGTTTACTTTACATATCACTTATTTAATACTTATAACAGTCTTATTATATAGGTAAATTATTAGCCACCTAGTATAGATTTTTATAAACTGAATGCACATTGTTAGTAAATTACCAAGCCAATATTCAAATCCAGGCACTGTGACACAAGTCATATCTATTAACTACTATGCTATAAATGAATTAAACTCAATAAATTAATAATTATAACTACACAGGCTCTTAAGAAGTCTATCATTCGTTTTTCAATATCCTTAGCTATAATCAATTTTATTATCATATGTAATATTGTGACTCAATGAAATTTTGATAAAATTTACATTAATAATAAATGTTGAAATTTCTTATTGAGCTTCATATAAGTATATAAAAACAACATAGTATATGTGATTTCCTTCATTTTAGGTACCTTATTTTATGAGATCTACCTGGACAATACAAATTAAAGTTAGTTTACTGATGTCAATATTAGCAGCACCACAGGGAAGATAAAAACCAACAATTGGGAGATTATATCATTATAGATGCAATTTCCTCAACATCTTTTAAATGTACCTAACCAAAGATTGATAGCAAATTTAATGAGCAATCTGTTCTTATGCTGAATGCACATGATGCTATTATATAAAATGGAAACAACTGGAAATGTGTCAGAAATGCACTTTACAACATTAGTTGAAAATGCCATTGATTGATCAGTATCATACTGTGCTTGACCCCAGCAACTACCTCTGCAGTGTTCAAGACAAAAGACACATGAAAGAAAATTTCAAGTAAAATCCATGCTTAAAAAAAAAAAAATTATTTTTCATAAAGAAAATGTCAATGTCTTTGTGAAGTTATATGCTGATGAAATGTCTCCTGTCACATTAAGGAAAGCAACCGTTTTGGCAAATTATGTTGTCTTATCTTTTGGATATGCCGAGCATTCATTTGGTAAACTGCTGAATATATTGCTTTACTTTCACAGCTGTAAAGTATATCTGATTTCCTCTAAATTGCAACTTATTTAATGGACATTTATTGAGAAATCATTTCAGCATGACTTGACTAGCGAAATGGAAGGAATGGAGGTCATTTAATACTGCAGGGAATGCAGTCTTAGGCTGGAGGAAGGATGCAGCTTAATGAATAGAAGTTTATTCTCAGTGTGTTCCAAATGTTCCCCCTTAGCTTCCCCTTTTCACATCAGCTATTGCTAATTGATAGGACTGACTGATTAATGTAGTAGAAAGGGCCATCACAGCAGCCAGAAGCAGAAATTCACTTCAAAAACATTTGGTTGAAACAAGACTTGGCAAATTCACGGGTCTTGGCTTTTGACTGCTTAATTCTCTCCTCTACACCCTTCGGGGATGAGTGAGGAGAGAGGAACTAGCTGACCCAAAAGAATATTCATACTACCCAGACCAAATATGACAATATTTTTTTAAAGCATGAAGAAGATCAACTAGCTAAGATCGGGAGGAATTTTAGGAATTAATCTTGTCATAGTCAGCCAAGGACAGTGAAGATTGGTCATTTTAATGAAAATGGAAATGGAAAAGGAGGATTGGAAGAAGTATTATTAAATCTTTCATACTAAAGAGAAGGCAGATAATTCAAAATTATAAATTATTTTAACATTTTTAAATGTAAACAATGGTATCCAAGAATTTACACTCATAATTAATAGTTCCTACTCTCTTGATAACCTTTTTAAGTTTTCATTTAATCGTATAAGTTATGGTTATCTGATACTAATGGCCGTATTTTTAAAATGTTGCCTATAAACTCTTTCATAATGTATTAGCTTTTCTATTAACCTTGCCTCTTGCAATGGATAATGGGGGTACAACTAATTTACCTTACTTGCTATTTCTTCTTTCTCCCTCATACCCACCAGATCAAAATTTTAAAGTATTTTTAGATTTTCAACTGATTATTTTGTAACTGTGGATGATACATATTTTTTATTTCTTGTTTAATCTCCTTTAAACATTGTCTCTCAATTGCTAAGTAAGCATGATTAGTAGCATGCCCTCATCCTCCCAGTCTCTTTTCTGTCCCCGCTCCATTTTTCAACAGCTGTACCTCCCTGTATTTTTATCTTATTAGAGTTAATAATTTTCCCTTTAAAAATAATGATGCATTCATTCTTTTGTCCACAGATAATTTCTGAAAGTTAAAGACTGATAATCATTTACATGAAACTTAGTATATAAATATTTCTCATTGCCAAACACACAGCAGAGCTAAGAAACATTTTCTTCTCTAATTTATTAACTTTTCTAAGGTCTAATATCAGGACAAAAATTCTGTTCACAGAGGAATGTTCCTAATACCAAGGACAAATAAAATTCTGTTTTCTTGCATTCCATTAATTGTTCCAAACAATAACACATTTTTACTCTGCTTCATGTATAGACCTTGACTTTCCATTACTTGTGCTTAGTTTGTTGTTAGTTTGCTTTGTGTGTTTGTATTTCCTGAGTTTTCTCATTTTCAACTATTTTATCTTGTGGTGAAAAAAATAAACAGATAATTATATATGTATATATAAAACAGATAATTATATGTGCATATTATATATATGCTAGTTTCTTCTAGCTTTGTATGCATACATTCACTTTACTGTTCAGTGTGTCTTTTAGGTAACCATTTTGGAGCCTCTGACATTCAATTCTGATATAACTGCTTTCAAGGCCTGCTCAAAATTATCCTCACAGGATTTAATTTCCTTGAGCTTTTCCGTCAGGGCCATTGTTTCTGCAGTTCTACACCCTCTGTTCTCTCTTATTGTTTACCTCTGTACTGAATAAACTGCTTCAGAAACGGTGCATGGAGGAGAGATGTTTTAAATGTCATCATTTATGAAAATGTATTTATTTTCATTTGTAATTCATGGACAATTTATCTCATGGTGGAATACCAGGTCAAATATCATGTTCCTTAAAAATTTAGGCTATTCTACTTTACCTACTACAGTACACTGTTTTTTATTAAAATACAGGTTTTAGCCTTGCTTCTTTTGTGCTGACCTGTTTTTTTCTTTCCAGTTTGGAAGTTTTTGAGAACTTCTCATTCCTAGCACATTGGAAATTCAAAAAGTAAACATATGTGAGTCTTTAAAATTTCTTCTGCATGCCAATTTGTGAATATTTTCTATTTAAATTTTTACATCATTGATTAGGTCTGGCAAATTTTCTTTTCTTTCCTTTATAATCTCCTCTTCCTTGTCTTTCCTGCTCTTTCTCCCTTTTATATATTCTAAGTAATTGAAGCATAACAGATATGAAGAATTATATAAATCCATAACTAGATTATTCAAAGGATGATTCCAAAGTAACCAACCATATCTGTGATATCTTCACCAATCAGGTTAAAAAATAAAAGATTACCAAAAAAAAAACTTGATTGCCTTGTGTTAAATTCTAATTTATACACTCTTCCATCTTACAAACATCACCCTTAACCCAATTTCTAAAACTATACCTAAGTTGCTTGTTTGGTTTTTAACTTTTATGAAAGGAGTCATACAGTCATACTTATGTCTGATTTGTTATGTATATACCTATATATGCAATTTTTTACAACTAGCATTAGTTTAAATGCAGCGACTGTTCATTTGTTGATGATTGTTTTATTTTAGTCATACTCATGAGTATTAGAATATAATATTGTTGTATTAATTTGCATTTTATCATTATTAGTGTTTGATTAACTTTTCATGCTTATTTAATATTTAGATACCAGACTTGGTAAACCCTTGTTTTGGGCTCCTGACAATTTTTTATTAGATTGTCTGTCTTTTTTATTCTGATGAATAGAAGTTTCTTATGTAGTCTGGATATAGTCCATTGTGAATTATATGCATTTCAAATATTTTCTTCATTTTTGACTTTTGTAGCTCATTTTTGACTTTTTTAATGGTTATATTTTATAAAAAGAATTCTTAATTTTAATATTATCTAGCTTATTTTTGTTTTCCTTTATATTTGAGACGTTTACATCCTATTTACCTACTCTAAATTTATATAGATTTGTTTACTACATTCTAAAAGGTTTAATGTCATGCCTTTTTTATTTTGGCTCTACAATCAACATGAGATAAATCTATATACATACTGTGAGATAAAGGTCAAGTTTCATTTCTTTTCATGAGACAATCCAATTAATCCAAAACCTTTTATTGAAAAGAACATTCTTCCCCAATATTATTCAATATCATTTTTGTAATAAATCAAATGATCACATATGTGTAGATCTATTCTCTTACATTTACCTTGTCCTTTACAGTTTGACATACATTTTAGAATAAATCTGTTAACTTTAAACTTAACTGTATCGAAACCATAAATTAATTTGGAAAATTTTGATGTCTTTACAATTTTTCTTTTTTCCTTTTTTTTGCTGAGATGAGGTCTTGCTATGTTACCCAGGCTGGTCTCAAACTCTTGGACTCAAGCAATCTTCCCACTTCAGCCTCCCAAAGTACTGGGATTACAGTTGTGAGCCACCATGCCCAGCTTCATTTTTCAATATACAAATATTGTATAGTCCTCCATTGACTTAGATCTTCCTTTAGTCGCTGAATACTGTTTTATGGCTTTTGTAAAGAATTTTCAAATACTTTCTTAAATTTGCTTCCGGGCATTTGATAATTTTTACTGATAAGGAAAATATATTTTTCTGGATTACAGCTTTTGGTCACAATGAAGTAATCAGGACCTCATTTACATTTCCACCTTAGACAAGTAGTAAACTGGACAAAATATATGAAATAATGATTTTCATACATTGGACACAGGCCTAGCAGGACTCGGATAACTTAGGAAAATAAGCAGATGAGTGAGCCCTACAATTGCCTCAGTTTACTACTTGCAGCAGTTGCCAGGTTGAGAGATGAAGGGGGAGGTAATCCATAGAGTCTTGCAATGAAGTTTAGTTGAGGAGATTAAGATAAGAATTTAGGGAGGCCAAGATAGCTAGAATTCATAGGACAGACTACTAGATAGAAAGCAATGGGGCAGAGAGAGACAATGATGGAGAAAGACACTAGAGAATCCCTTATAAAGAGAACCCCTTGAATTTTTAGCTAACTACTAAGGAAGAACTACTGGAAAGAAAGTAAGCCAAACAATTTCTGCGCCTCACTATAAATTGTGGCCTAACAGCCAAAGTAGAAAGACCTCATAAACACAGGGTACTGGCTAGGATCCTAAAAATGATGTCATCTTAGTAAGGCTAAATTAGGCATATACTGAAGGATATCATAACTAGGAAGGTAAAATTCAAAAAGACCTATCTAATTTCAGGTATCTTAACTAAGCAAAGTCCAACACCAAACAATGTACAAGTAAAAATACATAATAGCCAATAAATATTTACCAGGCATGCAAAGAATCATGAAAATATGGCCCATAACTAAAGAGCAGAAAAATAAATCAATATAAATAAACTCAGAAATGACACAGATGATAGAATTAGTAGCTGTTATAAAAATGTTCCATATGTTCAAGAAGGTAGAGGAAATCATAAACAAGATTATGAAAAAAACAGATGTACATTTTCTGTAAGTATTTATTGGTGATACACAAAAACAAAATTAATTTTTTTTTTTTTAGTTAGAGTTTTACTCTGTCACCCAGGCTGGAGTGCAGTGTCAGGGTCACAACCACCGCAGCCTTGACCTGCTGTGCTCAGGGTATCCTTCCACCTCAGCCTTTCAAGTAGCTGGAACTACAGGCATGCACCACCAGGCCTGGTTAATTTTTTTTTTTTTTTTATAATTGTAGAGATGAGGTCTTGCCGAGTTGCCCAGGCTGGTCTCGAACCTGTGGGCCCAAGCTGGTCTTGAACCCTCGGCCTCCCAAAGTGCTGGGATTATAGACATGAGCCACCATGCCCTGAAAAATTAAATTATATATATTGATGTTAATGAATGGCACAGACATACGTCAATTAGATAGTTCTTCAAGATAGGACTTGCTTTTCAGTTGTAAAAATTATGATGAGCTGATATCTCCTATTTTTTAGATCTTTCTGAATCTACCTCATCATTTGATCTGAAGTCACACTTTCCAGTATGCCTTCTGGAAAATGGCTAAGCAAGAGTTAGTAACTGAAGTTACATTCTTCTTCAGACGCCCCTAAATAATGGCTGAGGAAAGCAGTGATACAATATCCTATTCATTTCACCTAATGGGAAGGATAGAGCAGATGGAGGAAAAAGGCCAAGATTGGTTCAAATGTTATCTGAAACAAGTATAAGTTGGCTCCCTATATCAAAGTAAACTAAAGTAAAATGTAACTGAAGTATAGTCCCAATCAGGGACAGCTTTGAAAAACAGCACTAATAGAAAATCTTCCCAATGGGCATAACTTTTGGCAAGGTACCTGATCTTTCATTTTGTGTGGAAATAGAAGTTCCTGGGGTTAGAATGTACACAAACTAATAGAAAGAAACCAGTGCCTTTTTCAGGGGCCTGGAAGACAGAATATTAGAAGATCTAGATCAAGGGTCTGGATGAAACTATGGGAAATAGAACATAATATGAAGACCACTATATTTCATGCTAATGCTTACCAGATAGCATTCATTGTGGAAGAGGCACTAAATCACCAGGAGATAAATTGATCTGGTCAGCTGTTATCAGTCAGCCTCTGTCACTGCGCTGCCTGATTGTGAATGGAGGCACCTGATAGTCCCTACACACCAAATTTGAGCTATCTACAGCTACTATCAAATGCCCATTCTGCTAGGAAGAGAGACCAGCACTGGGTCCTAATAACAGCATCACCTATTGAAAAAATCAACTGACTACTTTTTGGCAAGTCAGAACAGTGGACTTCTTTCTTTGTGTTTGTTTTTGTTTTGTTTTGTTTTTGTGATTTCTTTTTTATATATATATATTTTATTTTAAAGATGTTGGGTACAATTCAAGATTAGATTTTCAAATGGACATTGTACAGATAAAGTTTGGGCTTCCCTTAAGTCCCCTAGCATGAGATCAGTTGCCCTTATTGATGTTGTGTCCTCACTCTCGCCCCAGCAGTGTGCCACTACTGCCAATCCCTTTCTTATACTATTATTGTAGATGTTCAGGGTCCACTTATGAGTGAGAATATATGGTACTCTGTTCTTTGTTTCTGTGGTAGATCACTGAATATGATGGATTCTAAATCCATCAAAGTTGCAGTGAAGTTCATAATTTTGTTCTTCTTTATGGCTGTGTAATATTCCATCATGTATATGTACCACAATTTTTTTCATCAAGTCTACATTTGATGGGCAGCATGGTTGGTTCCATGTTTTTGCTATTGTGAGTAGTACTGCAATAAAAATGTGTGTGCAGATGTCTTTTTTGTAAAATAATTTGAGTTCCTCCGGGTATATTCCCAAAAGGAGGATTGCTGGATCGCGTGGAAGCTGAATTTTCAGATCTTTTAGAAACTGCCACACTGTTTTCCACAGAGGTTGTACTAGTTTACACTCCCACCAACAGTGTAGAAACATTTCCTTTTCTCCACATCTTCTCCAGATTTGGTTGTTTTTTCAGTTATTAATGATGGCCATCCTGACTGGAGATAACTGACATCTATAGTCAGTTTTGATTTGCATTTCTTTGATGATTAGTGAGACTGAGCCTGTTTTCATGTATCTGTTGGCTGCTGGTATGTCTAGTCATATGTTTTGACCACTTTTTAATAGGGGTGTTTTTTCTTTTTCTCTTGACACATTTGAGTTCCTTTTAGATCCTGGATGTTAGGCCTTTGTCAGATAGACAGTTGGCAAATACTTTTTTCCCATTCAGTGGGCTGTCTCCCCACTCACTTAATGTTTTGTTTTTTTTTGTTTTTTTGTTTTTGTTTTGCTTTGCAGAAGCTTTCCAGTTTGATAAGGTCCCACTTGTCTATATTATTTATTACGGTTAGGACTTTTGGTGTTTTATCAGATATTGGTTGCCTGTAGGACAGTCTCCTGTAGTTTCTAAGATTCTTATAATTTGAGGTTTATTTTTAGATCTTTGATCCATTTCGAGTTGACTTTTGCATATGGTGATAGGTAGGGGTCCTGTTTCATTCTTCTGCATGTTACCAGCCAGTTTTCCTAGCACCTTTTACTGAAGAGGTTTTCCTCTCCCCAATGGTTGTTGGTAGAGGGTTTGTTGAAGATGAGTTGGTTGACAAAGTGAGGTTTCACTTCCAGAATCTCTATTCCGTTCTATTGGTCTATACGCCTGTTCTTGTACCAATACCAGGTTGTTTTGATTATTGTAGCCTTATAATAAAGTTTAAAATCCAGAAATGTGACACCTCCCACTTTGTTTCTTTTGTTGAGAATTTTTTTTACTCTTCGTGGTTGTTTATGTTTCTATATGAATTTCTGTATTATCATTTTGAGGTCTGAGAAGCATGATGTTGGTAATTTAATGAGTATTGTGTTCAATCTGTAGATTGCCTTGGATAGGATGAACATCTTAACAATGTTGATTCTTCCTATCCATGAGTATGGAATATTTTTCCTTTGGTTTGTGTCTTCTTGAATTTCTTTGAGCAGTATTTTGTAGTTTTCATTGTAAAGATCTTTCACTTCTCTTGGTAGGAAGATGTCGAGGTATTTCTTTTTTCTTCTTTTTTTTTTGTGGTTATTGTGAATGGAATTGTGCTTTTTTAGTTATCTGCCTTTTTGTTGGTGGTGTATAAGGATGCAACTGTCTTTTGCACATTTATTTTATATCCCGAGATTTTCCCAAAGTTCTTCATCAGTGCAAGGAGGTTTTTGACAGATTCTCTTGGATTTTCAAGGTTTAGGATCATATCATTAGCAAACAGAGACAGTTTAACTTCCTCTTTTCCTATTTGGATACCCCTGACTTCCTTCTCTAGCCTAATTGCTCTAGCTAGGACTTCCAACACAATGTGGAACAGGAGGGGTAAGAGTGGGCAGCTTTGACAGTGGAATTCTTTTAACGCAGAATTAATTTTGACTAGAAGAGTTTCTAATTTTTGTACCTAACTTTGCTTTTCTTACCTATAAACCCTCAACAAGTATCAAGGGGTTTATAGATTGATTTATTGCCAGTGGATCACACATAACATTGAATCAAAGGTAGGAACTCACCTAACAGCAATAGATATCCACTGGTCTTGTCACAAACTATACCAAACAGAAGCTGCTGGCCTATTGGAATAATGTAACAGTTGATGGCACAGCTGAGGTCCTAGCTTGGAGAGAATGCCTTGTGAAGATAGGCACTTTTCTCCAGGAAACAGTATACTTCCTATATCTGTAATCATATTATGGAGTTGTGCCCCTAATAAATATTCTGCATAGGTCTAGGAACCAAGGGGTGAAAGTAGAAAAGTTCTCACTTATCATCCTTCCTAGTAATTTAGTTAGAGAATTTGTTTCTTTTCCCCATGACTCTGAACTCTGAAGTTTTAAGAGATCTTGATTTCTCACAGTGAGACCCCACCTCCAAATAAATAAATCAGCAAACAAACAAATAAGATTGTATTGGAAGTAGCACAATTATGTCGTCAAAAATGGTCAATACAAGCAATCCATAAGAGAAAGCTTTGTGGAAGATTAAATTTGTTTTTTCTGACAAAGCATTTTTGAAGCTAAAAATACTAAATTAAAGAATCTTCTCAACGTGCTATATGGATACAATGAAGCAATGTTTGCACTTAATTTTAATAAATTTTGTAATATTTTATAAATATTCTAGATATAGAAGTAGAAGCGAAAATTTCTATATTTCTCCATCTATACCTATGTATCTTGAAACATATTGCTATAAACCTACAAATTAAGCTCAATTTTACTTACATATAGACAGGTCAGTAACTCAGAAACTCCCTCCAGAATGGCAAATTACCCTGAAATAATTTCTAGGTAATGAGATCAGCTTCCACATAACATATAGCATACCATCTATGCTTCCAATGATCCAGAATTTTCAAATTTTTAAATAAATCTCCCCGTAGGTTCAAAGTACACTAGATAACTATCGTACTGAAACAATCAGCAATGCAAATAAAATAGAAATTTCTCACTGCTCTCAAGAAAGCTATTTAGAAAAAAGTGAACTAGACATGCATATGATCATTTTAAAAACTGTAATGAGTCATGCCCAGTGATATATTTTTAAAGTAGAAGGTATAGACACATTTGCAAGTATCAGGTCTTTGAAAATGAGTGCTTGGCAGCCAAATGGCAATTGTTTTCTTTTGTAAATAATTCACTTAGGGCAGAGTCCACTGAAGCTGTTTTAAGTACATGTTTTTTGTTTTACGATCTCACATGGTTCATTTGTGCAGATGTGTTAATCCAATCTCTGTTTCCAAAGTGTGAGTAATTCACAAGAGTTATGCCTTTATCTTGCCAACAGCAGGGAATTTCTTTCAAAATTCTTGTCGATCACACAATTTCTGATTTAGTAAGGAACGCTTGTACAGGTTAGAAGCTGCACAGTGACTCAAAGCGCTCCCCACTCTTTTATGTAATCTAGATTTTGACCTGTCACATAGTAGATACTCAATAAATTCATATGACTCATATAAATTAAGATCTATTGAACTTTCTCTTGATTTGCAAAATTGTCAACAAAAAAAGCCAGATTTTGTGAGTGCTTGTATTTTGCTGCTCAAATAAAATACATGTGGAATGAATGCAAAATGATCAAAAAATAGTGCAGGGTTTGTGAACGTATTTTAAAGCAAAATTTACTAAAATGTATTCACAATTGAAAACTGAAGTTTTAAGCCTATGCTTTTTCCTATACATATTCACTTGTTTTGGCTGTGACAAAACATCAAAATAGTCATAATAAAACTTAGTCTTTTTCCTATTACTTATAATTTATTCACAAATGACATGGTTGGAGTGAATAGCTAGATGCAGGGGACAGATGTATTCCGAACTCAGGTTTTAATTACAATGCCTACAAATGTATAATTGTATAATAATCATAAATATTATGCCTGTCTTATCTAGAACATATTTATAGTTGGTAACAACTCTTATTTTACCAATAAACATATTACTTTATTAATGAAAGCAATTATCTAGGATACTGGTCTAATGTATTTCTAATGCAAGTTTTATTATTTAATATGAGCAATTTTTAAATTTAAAAAAAAATGTAAGAAAAAGGAGTATTATAGGCAAAAAGGAATTTCCAAAGGACCTGCTTTATTTCATTTTGAACATCAAAACTAGACTCGGTGGCTCAGCCTGTAATCCCGTGCTTTGGAAGGCTGAGGTGAGTGGATTGCCTGAGCCCATGGGATCAAGACCCACCTGGGCAACTTGGCGAGACCTCATCTCTACAATAAATCAAAAAATTAGCTGGACGTGATAGCGCGCCTGTAGTTCCAGCTACTTGGAAGGCTGAGGCAGAAGGATAGCTGGAGCCCAGCAGGTCGAAGCTGCGGTGACCTGGAGCGGCCACTGCACTCCAGTCTGGGTGACAGAGGGAGACTCCAACTCAAAAAAAAAAAAAAAAAAAGCCTTGATGCAAATACTTATAACTGACCATGCAGCCCAGGAATGTATAAATATGTAAAACTGCTATTTAACTTGGTGCTTAATAAAAATACAGATAGTCCCTGACAATGATTGTTTGACTTACCAATTCTTAACTTTAGGGTGGTGCAAAAATGATAATAATTCAGTGGAAATTTTACTTCAGGTACCCATTAAACTCTTCTGTTTTTCACTTTCACTATAGTATTCTATAAATTACTTGAGATATTAACACTTTATTATAAAATAATGTAAGTGTTCTTGGCACATTTAAGATAGGTTAGGCTAAGCTATGATGTTCTGTAGTTGGATGAATTAAGTGAATCTTCAATTCACAATGCTTTGAAACTACAGTGGGTTGATTGGGACACTGCCCCATTGCAAGTTGAGGAACATCTGCGTAAAATAAAATAAGAATCTAATGTTATTATTTTGCACGTGGTTATCTAGTTTATTGGAGGATTGTCCATTCCTATTGTGTATTCTAGGTACCTTTGTCAAAAACCAATTAAGCATACATGTGTGGATTTATTTCTGGGTTCTCTATTCTGTCCCATTGGTCTACATGTCTATTTTTATGCCCTTACCATACTGTGTTGAGTGCTATGTCTTTGTATATGATTTAGAAGTCAGGTGGTGTGATACCTTCAACTTTTTGTTTGTTTGTTGTTTTGCTTATAATTCCTTTGGCTATATTCCATATTTTGTAACTTCATATAAATTTTAATATTTGTAAAAAAAAGTCTTTGAAATTTTGATAAAAATTACATAGAATCTATAGGTAGCATTGGGCAATATGAACATTTTAGCAATATAAATTATTCCAATCTGTGAACAAGGGATATCTTTTCATTTATTTGGGTCTTCTTTAATTTATTTCATCAACGTGTTACAGTTTTAAGTTTGTAGATCTTTCACTTTCATGGTTCAATTTATTTCTAAGTATTTTTTTGGTAGCTAGTGTAAATGAAATTTTTTCTTGGTTTCAGATAGGCAGGAGGAATCAGATCATGAGATTTGTTGTACCACATGGTAACTATAGATAATTACAATGTATTGTATACTTGAAAATCACTGAGAGAATAGATTTTAAATGATAAGAATGTGAGGTAGATATGTTAATTAGCTCAATTTAGCCATTTCATAATGTATACATATTCCAAAACATTATGTTATACACCATGAATCATGAATAAATAAAAGTTGTATTGCTAAATAAAATATTTTTTCTAAAAATAAATAAAATGAAATTATGGGAACCCACATGTTTTAATGAGAAGTGTCTTTGGTAAGCTGTACACACTTGCAGACAATGAGTCTGAAGACATTTTATTCTTGCACCATGTCTCTGACAACTTGTTCTCACCCAGTAACTAATAGTAACTGTAGTAACTGCTACAGGCTGCTTTAACAAAAATCACAGACTTAAACAACAGCAATTTATATTTTCACAGTTCTGGAGGCTAGAAGTCTGAGATCCAGGTGGCAGCAGGTTTTATTTCATCTGAAGCCTATCCCCTTGGCTTACAGACAGCTGTTGTCTTATTGAGTCCTCATAGGGGTTTTTCTGTGTGCGCACATATCTGTGCCCTAATCTCCTCTTCTTACTAGGACACAAGTCATATTAGATTAGGACCCACCTATATGACCTCATTTAACCTTCATTATGTCTTTAAAGGCCCCATATCTAAATAAAGTCACATTCTGAGTCACTGGGGCTTAAGACTTCAACAAATGAACTTTGGGAGACATTATTAGCCCATAGCAGCAACCTTTCATTGGTATGACTTTTTTATTCTCTTCACTGGGTCTCACAATGCTCTTACATTCTCAGGTCTGTTTTTCCAGGTTCCTTAAATGATTTGGAAAGAGTTTCTTAGTCTTTGTTGTTGTTGTTGTTTTGTTTTGTTTTGTTTTGTTTTGCTAAATACAAGGCTGGTGATGTATCTCATTCTTTCTCTAAATTGTACAGTATGCTTCTGCATTTCTTTCCTCAACTTGCTAATTCCCTTCAACGGCATCAGTGTTTTCTACAGCCTGAATTGATTAGAGCAATTTTAAAGTTTTTCCTGTTTGAAATCCATCCAAACTAAATCTGGAAACTAGAACGTGCTCCCCCATTTAATTGGATCAAAGCTATCCTCTCCCACACCTGCAGCCCTAGTAACTACTTAGCAAAGTCTTTGGGTGATAGATGCAGACCTAATCGCTTGTGAATATGCAAGGCCACAGAATTAGTATGTGAACAGAGTATATGTGAAATTCCTAGCTGAAAAATAAATTACTAGTTATAATTTCTAGAGCTAGATGGTTAAATAATATTTCCTTCAAAACATTTTTTTTTTCTTGAAAAAAACAATCATATATCTATGTGTCAGGAAGGTGAGAAGACACTTCTTTTGAAATGCCTTGGCAACAAATTGAATTTCAGTTATCGTAGGGCTCTCAGGCCACAAAATTAATCATAAAAATTACTAGTGTTTATTACCTTAAAGTGCAGATCTAGCCTTGTGACTAGTACTTCTATGTTATATAAATAGGATAATGAAATTAAATATAAATACATTTTCCTTTTTTTAAATTTATTTTATTTTATTTTATTTTATTTTTTGAGTTGGAGTCTCACTCTGTCGCCCAGACTGGAGTGCAGTGGCCGCTCCTGGCCACCACAGCCTCAACCTGCTGGGCGCTGGCGATCCTTCAGCCTCTTGGAAGCAAGTAGCTAGAACTACAGGCACGCGCTACCACACTCGGCTAATTTTTGATTTATTGTAGAGATGAGGTCTCGCCAAGTTGCCCAGGAGGGTCTCGAACCCACAGGCTCAGGCAATCCACTCACCTCGGCCTCCCAAAATGCTGGGATTACAGGCTGAGCCACCGAGCCCGGCCTTATAAATGCATTTTTTTAATACATTTAGCTTACATTATCATTTATGGTAGTTAATTATTTTATAATGTAAAAAGACAAAATTATATCAATTCTAGTTTTATAATCTTAATTGGCTTTTGCAATTCTAGAATCAAGCAGAAACCTGTACCAAAAATGGCTTAAAATGCTCCACCCCATCACATGTACAGACTATATTTATGACTAGAGAAAAAGCAGTGACATAGAGAAAAAGGAAGTAAGGCACAGAGGCAGTTTGGTTAAACCTGAGCTTTTGATTTAATTAAATATGGTTTGATCAATTAGCCTCCTGCTATTGACAAAGCTTGGCTGAGATTCAGCTCTTTGTGACAAATTCCTAAATTAGATTTTTCAATTTGTTTACGTACCAAGTTATGCTGCATTTCATTATGTAAGACTTATATAGAGGCTACCACAGGTCAAATTTAATTTGATGGAGCAATAATTAACAATAATGGACAAATTGGTAATAATTTCACATATTTTAACAAATATTCTCTGTGATAAGAGAGCTATAAGCTATACTATCATAAATGTGATAATATCACCAAATTATGATTGTGATGAATTAGTGTTCTGGGTCTTCACAACTCCATGAATCTCTGCAGTCAGAAAAGATGGGCCCCTTATCTTTATGTTATTTTTAATCATATCTGACTAGTAGCCACTTGGAAGTTAAAGCTTGGGTTTCTTCTCATATGCTTTTGTGTCTTGTAACCAACAGAGTGAGTTCAGTGTTGAAGTTCTCTGCAGACAATACTAGTTTTAGAGTGTGATGGTTAATTATTTGTATCGAGTTGACTAAGCCATGGTGCATAGATATGTGGGCAAACATTTTCTGGATGTTTTGTGAGTATGTATTCAAATAAGAGTGTCATTTAAATTGGTGGACTTTGAGTAAAGCAGAACGCCCTCTCTAATGTAAGTGGGCCTCATTCAGTCAGATGTAGGCCTGACTAGAACCAAAGATGGATATCCCCTGAGCAAGAGGGAATTCTGATTGTATTTACCACATATTTTTGCTAATATGTTGCCATGAAGAACAAATACTTGACCATCAGTTGGAAACCCAGCACTGGGCCTGAGTTATTAACTAATTTTTAAAACATTATCTGGCAAAATATGACCTTAAATGAATTGAAAATATGTAGTCCTTGCTCTTCCCAAGTTTTAAAAGTTTGGGAAAGATCGAAAACACTCATGAAAAAATAAACAGAAAAAATATGTTTTACAATTGAAAGGTTTGTATTATGTAATCTGATGTACTCTTTCTCCAAATGAGAAATTGAAATCTCTGAGATAAAAAGTGACTTGTTTGTGGTCATAATGTGTACATAAAAAATAAATGCAGCGGGAGATGGAAAGTCATAATTAAAAGTAAAATTTTTTACATTAATCACTATTCTTCAAAGTCACATTGATTTATCGCTAGATTGTTAAAAAGAAACAATTAGGAAGGCTCCCTAGCTAATTGAAACAAAACAAAATATAGAATAAAATATTCAAGTGCAGTCAGAAAGGAGAATTGAAACTTCAAAAAACAAATTATTTTTAAATAGATGTGGGTCATGATCCTGCCAAAAGAGAAAATATTGATAAAATATTTGCAGAGCAATGCATATTACAGAGAATAAATCTCTTTAAAAAGTCTTTTTAACTTAAACTATGCTTAAACTATTTTAAAAAGTAATTGTTCTGACTCATAAAATTCTTTTGATTTCAATCCACTATAATTATAAAACAATTTACTTGCATAAACTATATCTTTCAAGTTATGAAATTATTTTAAATTATCAAAAACACCCTTGTACTTAGTCTCTGGACAAGTCATGAACTCAATTTGGAATTTGTGAAGATTTATTAAAGAACGTTAAATAAGATTTCTTTAGACCATTGCAAATAATCATCTGACTACCGCTGTTTCTCAGCATACATAATAAAATAAACACATATAAACTCTAGAGTTGGATATTCTAGTCTGCAACTACCAATACAATAGTTGATGCAATGCTATGTGGGAAATAAAATAACCTGTTTGATTTTTGAAGTCTCCACCCTACAATACTTCACCCCATACGCTACCTTAAGGACAGTATAAAGGTCAATAAACAAAGATACGCTTTTTTGAGTTCCTCCAAATATTTCCTCCTAACATTGCTTCCAAACCTATGTCTGATGTGTTACAGTTTGACACATATCCTGAACTTGGCTTTCACCTTAATTAATATTTATTTGAGGTTTGTGACATCCTTTGCTTTCTTCAGCTTTGACTCTTGGTCAAAGACTCAATGCAAGAGTCCTGCTATTAAAAATTTAGTATTTATCCTAAAAAAAGTTTAGACCCAGCAAATGGAGTCTACATATCATACCTTACACATCATTTGTAATCATCCTCTAAAATTATTAATATGCTATGAATATTTTCTGTCAATATGTTTATTACCACAAGTTAGGAATGTATCAGTGAGATTTATGCGTTCAATTCCCTAATTGAATTCTCACAACAATCTCCTTGCTTTCTACCTTACTGAGAAAATCAAAGCCCATTAGTAGAGAACTTCACTGATTCCACCAACAAAACAGGCCATCTACCAGCATATTTGCCACTCATTCTCTCCTTCCTATCTGTTATCAGCGATGATCTTACCAAATTTCTGTCTAAACCCAGACACTCCACAGGAGCACCCGATCCTATTCTATCTCACCAACTCAAGAACATCACTTCAACAATGCTATATGTATTACTGTGCACAGGATCAATCTCATGAAATGGGCTATTTGACCCATCTCTAATGAGATTTATCAGGATATGCTTGCTCTTTTACTCCATATCTTTGCTTCTTTTTACAGAAGCAAACCCTTCAAAACTCTTCAAAAGTTTTGTTATTTTTATTCTCTCTGACACATCTCCTTCCCAGACTCTCTTAACTCATTCCAATTAGGTCAAGAAAGCACTGAAACAGCTTTCATCAAAATCGCCAATGACCACCTGTTGCTAATCTAATAGTCAATTTTAAATTCTCATCTTATATGGTACATAAGAATTATTTCCAGTTGATATTCTCTCTTTCTCTCTCTGCCTTTTTTTAATTTATCTTGCAAAACACCACAATTTCCTGTTGTTGTTGTTGTTGTTTTCCTGTCGGTTTTTTTTTCTTCACAGTCTCCTTTGCTGGTTCTGTCTTTAATCCTCTAGCTTTTAAAATTATAATACTTCTCAAACTTAGTCCTGTTTTCTTGCCTGATACTTACACTCTCTATTTAGAAGATTATATATTTGTTTTCAGAGTTTCAATTACCACTCACATGCTGATGTCTTCAAAATTTTTACCCCTAATTTACCCCTGATGTCCAGATTAAACACATAATTGCCTACTCCACTTTTCCACTGATATGCCTAATAAAATTTCAAATTCAGCACTTTTTAATCTGGTCCCTGCAATTTGCTTCCTCTCTCCAAACCTCCTTACCACTTTTTCCTTAATTCCCTATTTCATTTGTTGCAAATGCAACTTTCTAGTAGCATAGGTTAAAAATATTGGAACCATCTTGCACTCCTATTTTTCTCTCTTGTCTAGATTCTATTTGTCACCAAATCCAGTTGTCTTTACCAACAAAATATATCTAGAATTCAAAATTGTCTTACCATTACCATTTCCTCTTCCCTGGTTCAAATTATATCCCTATTTCTCGCTTAAATTTCTGCAGTATCATAGCTTCCTAAAAAATATTCCTGCTTCTCCCCTTATTCTATACCATTTATTTTCACACCAGTAGCTGGATAATTCTTTTAGAAAACAAGTTAGATAATATCTTTTTTTCTGAGCAAAAATCTGCTCTGTTTGAGTCATAGTAAAAGACACAGTCCTCTACAGGTCTCCAATACCCAACATTATCTGGCTCATTTTCTACCCCGACTTTCTCTCCAATGATTCTCTTTCCATCACTACAGCCCAGTCACCTGGACCACATTCCTTTTCCTAGAATACTTCATACACGGACTTTTGCTCTACTTTTCTGTCTACCTAGAACATCTCTCCAGATGTCCGCTTGGCTAAATCTCTCTCTTTTAATCTTTGTTCAAACTTCAGCTTCTCAGTAAGGTTTACCTTGAGGACACTTCCTAATACTACAAACAAGCCCCAATTCACTCCTTACCACTACTTCAAGTGCATTACTTCAAGATACAGGATTTCCTTGATAGGTGACTTGATCGCTGTAGACTTACCATATAAAATAGCAAATATTTTATTGTTTTTAATTATGCTTCTTATTTTTTGACTTCTTTCCAGAAATAAACTTCACACTTGGTCTATTTTGTGTTTGTTTCATTAACTAATATACCCCAAGTGCCCAATTCACTTCTTGAAAGATAATGAACATGAAATAAATATTTAATGAATGGCTGAACATTAATAATGGACTTTTATTTATCTTTTTAAGTTGTGACTTTATTTTCTTTCTTTGCAATATTTTCATTCTTACTAATATTCATTGATTTTAAAATGCTTTATTAACGGGTATTTAGGGATATTCTTTTACATATCGATCTGGAATTTATTTTGATATAAAAAAGTGAGTAAGATATTTTATAATGATTAACCCACTGTTCCCACACCATTTTTTAAATAATCCATTTATCCCTCATCCTGGAATCCAAGTGAAGAAAATGTATAACAGAATGCAAAGATCAACTGAGTCTAAAGCTGATAGGATAAGAAGGTGGAAACTGATAATAAATGAGTTTCGCAACTTATTCTATATGGGTTGCATATACACACTTGGGTTTATTTCTGGACTTTTAATATTGTTTCCTTACTTTGTGACATTTATTCCCATCCCAGCAGCTTGAGTGATTCTTTTAAAATATGATGTTATTTCTTTGCTCAAAATATCGCTCTTCCATATCGCTCCAAGTAAAAGTTATGTATATGTCTGTGTACTCATTTGCTGGTATCTTATCTTTAAAATGTTTAATTTATAATAAATTTTAAACTATTATAGATATGTCTTCTCCTTTTCAAAATGTATTATTGCTTTGTACATAATTTCAAGGCTTATTTTGTCAGAATATTTTAAAATTTTAATTAGAATTTAATCAAGTAGATCAAATAAACTTGTATGGGCACTTAGAAAGACCACTAAGGATGAGCTGGCTTCAATGATGTAGGTTAACACCCCAGTGGGTTAGGCTGTATGATGAATCACTGGCCCCATCACTTTTCAACAGATCAATGGCTGTGACCTGAGGCATATTCTCTATACAGCACATGAAAAGCCTGCTCATCTGAAAAGGAAAAAACAAGAAAAACTAAGCCTGATTAATGTGGCATATAACGAACAGGAGAAGCCAGACCTTTATGCCTAATGAGTCCATGTTCCTTCCTTTAACAGGAAGCACTACCTACACATGCCACCGTAATACTCATGCCTAACTTGGCTTAGTTCTAGAGGCATAGGTCTAAGAATAACGTGCTGATTCATGAATTCTCTCAAACCAGCTTCCCTGACATCCTGGTAGAACACTAACATTTATGGTCTTTCTACAGGTCTGCATTTTTTAAAATAAAGAATAAGATAATAAAAATCCTGAGTTTTATAGGCGTCAGTCTGTTGAATTTTTGCCCCCTCTTCTTCTTTTTTCTACCCCTTCTTCTCCTCTTCTTCCCCTTCCCTCTCCTCTTCTTTCTTTTTCTCTCCTTTGTCTTTAAAATGTAAAAACCACTCTTAACCCACAAGCGATATAAAAACAGACCAGGAGCTGGCTTTTGTCCACAGGTCAAATCCAATCCCTGATTTGAATGCAGATGTCTTTTTATCATCAGTCAAGATTTCCTTCCGCCTCACTGTAATAATATCTGGTGGTACCTTAAACAGATAACATATTTCATCATCTGACTTTCAAAAAATACATTATTTCCTCTCCTAATGCATCCTTACATTTCCAAGTATGATAATCGCAGAAATGTGCAGCTCAGATCTCACATTGTGGGGTGTGGTGTTCACAGCCCGGCTGCCAGCTTTCTGTATTTTTGCTGAGGCCACACCTCCCTCAGGATCTTAGCCAATGTGTGAGCATTGGCAGAGATACTATTTAGGCACATTACTTCAAGACACAGGGTTTCCTTGGTAGGTAACTTGGGGTTGAGTGTATCCTGGTTGCCTGGCTTAAACTTTCAAAGAACTATGCTGCAGCTGGAAACCCTTCCTACCCAGTTCCTAATTCTTCCTCCTCTGTCTCACAGGTGTCAGACTAGCTTTGTAGTGTAAAGATGCTACCTGTTCTCTTCCTTTATCTTTCACGGGCACTTCTTCTCCCAAATATTTTACCTGTAATCTCGGTGTCTATTTCTCAGAAAACTCAAATTATCTCACCAGGTGATTCTAGCTCTAAGAGACATTTTCCTTCATGCTGTTTTTCTTCTTCACCAGGTTAAAAGATACTAGTTTGGTAGAGTACCGCAACAAAGTACCCAAAACTGGGTGGCTTCAACAACAGAAATATTTTGTATCACAGTTCTGGAGGCTGAAAGTCCAAGATCAAGTTGTCTGCAGGACTGATTCCTTTAGTGGGCTGGGGGGGGGGGGGCGGG
>CAUYQG010168798.1:0-26812 GCA_963574415.1 Tarsius wallacei | reverse complement strand
ACTGCACTCCAGTCTGGGCAAAAGAGTGAGACTCCAACTCAAAAAAAAAAAAAAAAAAAGAAATGAAGAAACAGAGGGAAAGAGGTGTGGCTAGTGCTTTGCTCATGGCTACATGTGATACTGTTTTCTCTCTTGTTTACGTCTTTCTCCCTTGTCCTCTTTTCCCTATTTGTTTTTTACCCCATAACATCTAAGTTGTTAATAGTTTCCCCTTTACAGATGAATAAACTTACAACGATCACTCTTATTGCCTTATAGATGAGAGAAGGAGGCTTGGTCACAAGCTCAGAGAGGGTGATGGTTAGTCAGAAGTCTCCCTGATTCCAAGGCCAGCGAAAACATTCTCAAGCGTCTTCTCTTCATTTGTACTTAGTATCCCTGTTTCTCACTCTTTGTCTCAACAATACATTTATCTTCCTTCCCAAACTGCTTCAACATTCCACCACATTGCAGGTGCTGATAAATGATATTGTAAAAACATTTATATAGATACAATTATATCCTTATTGTAGTTTTTTATGCAACAAATATTTTTTGCCCCGTGTTGGTGTGTCACAAGTGGCACGAGAGACAGAGTACTGTCCCCGGTCCTCCTAAGTCGTGGCTTAGATCATATGTGCCTAACTATTCATGGCCTGTGCTTTGTGTAGGGCCAGATATGTCTTTCTACAGAAGTGAATTTACAGCAAAGGATCCCACAGTAATCCAGAACCCAAGATAATGCCAATATAAGTTAAGCATCCTTCTCTGTATCTTTGTCTTCTTTGGTGCATATCAGTTACCATATTAAGTTGAAATTATCTGTTTATGTGACTGTCTTCCTGTTTAGTAATAACTCCTTCCTACACTGTAAGCTCAGGATGGCAAGAGACCATATGAGTCTTGTTCACAGATAACTCCTTTGCTGGACATATAATAGTATTCAACAAATGGTTGTTAAAAGAATAAGTGCGCAGGGTGTGGTGTGGCTCACACCTGTAATCCTAGTACTTTGGGAGGTCGAGGCGAGAGGATCGTTTGAGCCCAGGAGTTTGAGATCAGCCTGAGAACGTTGTAAGACCTTGATTAAAGCATTAGTCAGGCATGGTGGTATGTGCCTGTAGTCTCAGGTACTTGGAAAACTGAGGCAGAGGGATCACCTGAGCTCAGGAGGTGGAGGCTGTGGTAAGCCGTGATGGTGCCACTGCACTCCAGCCTGGGTGACAGAGTGAGGCTCTGACTCAAAAACAAACAAACAAAAATCTTCTCAGGGTCAGCAACTGTATTTTTCACCAGTGTCTGACAAAGTAAGCAGCATAAAAAGATGTCCTGGAAACATACAAACTAAACCATTGAACTATCCCTGAAGTTGATCTGACATATTAGAGATTCTTAGCATCATGAAGTTACTATGTTTGGCTTATTAGTTGTCAACTTGTGGCAGTTTGTGAGTATTTTCTGTTTCTTAGTGTCTCTGAATGCATACATGTTTGTAATGAAGATTCTTAATTTTTTAATACATCTGGCTGATGTGATCCAAGCTAATATCTGTTCCATGGTTGGACATTTGAATAACACTGGACTCTTTTACAACCAGGCTTTTGTGTTTCAATCATGCTGTTTCCTCTGCTTCTTATATCCTTCCCCACATTTTTTTTTCTTCATTCCTTAATGCAAAGAATCCCAGTTCATCCTTCAAGGCCAAGTTCAAGCATCATCTGCTCCAAGAAGCCCTTTTCAACCCTACGTTTACTTTTTTCCAAAACTCTCCACCACTTCATAGGTCTAGTTACCTCTCCCATGATGCTTTGCTCATACTGCTAACTAAATGTGTCAATAGATATTTGTTTCTACATATCAGTTTCCTCTTGTAACACATTAACTCGGAGGTAGTGGAATATGTTTTGAGTATATTTGTATCTCTGAATTAGTTAGGGTTCTCCAGAGACACAGAACTAATATGATAGATGGATGGAGGAGACAGGATTTATTAGGGGGATTGGCTGATGTGATTATGGAAATTGAGAGGTTCCACGATAGAAACAAGTTGGAGACCCAGGAAAGCCAGTAGTGTGGCTCTCCAAGTTGTAGGGGTTCAGGACCAGGGAAACCAGTGGTGTACCTTCCAGTCTGAGGCTAAGACTTGAGAACCCAGGGGGCCACTGGTGCAGGTTGTGGAGTTCAAAGGTTGCAAAACATGGAGTTCTGATGTCCAAAGGTAGGAGAAGAGTGTCTCAGCTTCAGGAAAAAGAGGCATGAGTCTGCCTTTCCTCTGCCTTTTTGTTCTATCTCAGACTCCAGCTAAATGGATGGTGCCCACCCACATTGAGGGAGAATCCTCCACGCTCAGTCCACTGACTCTCATGCTGATCTCCTCTGGAAACGCACTCATAGACATGCCCAGAAATAATGCGTTACCACTTATCCCTTAATCCAGTCAAGCTGACACCTAAAATTAGCCATCACGGTCACCAAGGTGGTAGCACTGTGCCTGGTGGAGACCTAAGAGTGTTGAATCAATCAAGAAAAATCAGTGTGGTA
The DNA here is from genome assembly GCA_963574415.1 of Tarsius wallacei. Classification (NCBI taxonomy): domain Eukaryota; kingdom Metazoa; phylum Chordata; class Mammalia; order Primates; family Tarsiidae; genus Tarsius; species Tarsius wallacei. The sequence goes on along the minus strand of CAUYQG010168798.1, from coordinate 24,292 downwards.
TGTAGTATACAGAGTTATCCTAGTTCTGAGTTACAGCTCAAGCCACTTACAACCTGTTAACCTTAGACAAGTTACTTAACCTTTCTAAACCCCCATTTTCTCATCTGTAAAGCAGGGATGATAAAAATAATAGAAATGTACTCTTCAGATTGCCTTGAGAATTTAAGTGAACACTTTTACAGCTATGTAAAAGCAGTAACCAATGCACAGTAATCACACAATATTAATTCTTGGTCAGGTGCAGTGGTTCAAGCTTGTAATCCCAGCACTTTGGGAAGTCAAGGTGAGGGGATTGCCCGAGCCCACGGGATCAAGAACAGCCTGGGAAACTTGGGAAGACCTCATCTCTACAATTAAAAAAAATCAAAAAATTAGCTGGGCATGGTAGCATGCACCTGCAGTTCCAGCTACTTGGAAGGCTGAGGCGGAAGGATCACCTGAGCCCAGCAGATCATTGCTGGGGTGGTTGTGAGCATGCACTCCAGTCTGGGTGATGGAGTGAGATTCTGACTCAAAGAAAAAAAAATTAGCCTTTATTATCACAACCACTGTATAGAGTGAGATCGATCTCCTCGAAGGGACGTGAACATTTTTATCAAAAGAATCACCATTTACTGGTCAGCAGTCTTGGAGGAGCACTGTGAGTTGGGGATATGTCAACAATTTTGATTTGAACTAAGCTCACGTGTCTGTGCCTAGTGGGTAGCCCTTTATTTGTTTGCTCTTCTGCACATTTTGTTGGCGATTGAATGCTGAGGGACCCATGTTTCTGACACCTGGCTCAGAGCCCAGTTTCCTAGGATGTTATTTCAACTTGACCCAGCTGTAAAAGCATAGGAGCCCCAGTCATCAAATAAAGCAGTAGAGCAATGAGAGTCTGTGTTGGCTATTCAAGGACTGGGTTTGGATGGTCAGGGAGCTGGGAGATATTGGCGTGGGGTTGTGGGGTTGGAGAGATGGATTTGACTTAGGGGAACAGAGGGGAGACTCCAGCAGCAGGAAATGAGCTTCCTCTGAAATTCTGCTTCAATCAGGGGCAAATATTAGAAGGAGATACTGCCTCAAGGTAGGAGGGTGATGGGACTGAGGGTTTTAGGTAAGCGATATCCTACCACAGAGACAATCTGATCTGGTATGGATTTCCCTCTGATGTCGGATGAGTAACTGGATTCTTTTGCCTCAGCCAGGGAGAGGCACCCGCTGCCTGCTTCTTCCCCTGCTGTTGCTGCTGGAGGCTACTCATGTGGGGCGTCCATATTCACAACAGCTTGAAAGCACTGGAGAAAGCCAGCCTCTATGTAAGGTTGTAAATCACAGCAGGCGTATTTCTTTGAGAGCACATACTGCTTTGGGTCCCTGGGAGGGCCCTTGTATCTTGCCTACCTCTCTTCTTTTGAGAGCAAGTGACATGCATGTGGTGGGTGTGTGCCATGCACCAAGATCTTGCTCTGCTAGCGTATTTTTTTTCTATTACTACCATAACACATGACTACAAATGTAAGGGCTTAAGACAACACCCATTTATTATCTCACAGTTCTGTAGGTCAGACGTCCACTGGGCTCAGCTGGTTGCTCTGTTTCAAGTCTCACAGGCTGAAATCAAGGCGTTCACTGAGCTGCTTTCCCTTCTGGAAGCTCCAGGGGAGAATCCATTCCAGGTTAATCCAGGCGCTTGGCCGAATTCGGTGTCTGCAGAACTGAGGTCCCCGTTTCCTTGCTGTCCTCCATCTGGGCATCTCTCTTAGTATTTAGAGGCCTCTTTGGGGTCATTGCATGTAGTCTCTGAACACCTCAGAACTAGCAGTGGCACATTAAGTTCTTCTTATGACGTCTTATTTCTTTTGTCCCCCCCTTCTTCTGCCACATCTCTATGACAGACCCTTCTGCCTTCCTCTTCTACTTTTAAGTGCTCCAGTGATTAGATCAACCCCCTTGGTAATCCAGGATCATCTCCCTATTTTGAGGTCTGTAAGCTTAATCACATCCGCACTGTCTCTTTTGTTTTTGTTTTTCCATGTAAAGTAACATATTCACAAGTTCCCAGGGATTAGGGCTTGGGAACTTTTGGGGGCCATTATTCTGCCTACCACAGTTAGGTTCCTTTTGTATGTATCTCCCTTAATCCACACAACAGCCTGATAAGGGAAACCTCCTTACCCATCATACATGTAAAGAAACTGAGGTTCAGGGACGTTGCTGATAAATGGTAGTGCTGGGGTTTGAGTCTTGCTTCCGAGCTCACACTCCTTCCTCTGCCAGGCAGAGGGAAGCGTGGAAGCAAAGCGATCGTGTGATCTGCTGTTTTCATATTGAATTTCCCACTATTGTTTCACTGGTGCTGCTTCTCAATTTAGCAAGGTCATCCCTGCATCCACCAAAGATTTCCAGCTCTCCTTCTAGGTACATGATGCGTGCGTCCGCTGGCTCCCAGCAGAAAACAGATGGCACGCTCGAATGAAGTTATTGAGGAGAGATTAATAAAAGGACTGTTCACAGGGCTGTGGGCGGGGCAGTGGGAAGCCAACAAGAACGCTGGCTAACAACAGCTATCACACCCCAGGTCCAGAGGAGCACGGGGAAGAAAGAGTTACCAGAACCCTGAGAGAAAGGAGAAACCGCCTTCAATACCGGAACACAGCCACGACCATCCTGGCAGGGAGGAAGGTGGCAAAGCAGGTGACTTCACTCTCCTCCCTTCCTCTGCACTCCTGCTCTTGGAAAATCTCAATCAGAAGCCAGAGGGATGGGGAGTCTGTTTATGCAGCTCTTGGATTTTAGCTTTGCAGGATCAGAGCAGAGTTTGGAAAGGTGGAGAGTGAATCAGAGAGAACTATCCAGCACTGCCAGGCTGTCCCCCCTCACTCCCTTGAAATCGGGTATGACAGTGTGGCTTTCTTGGGCAGCCAGTGTGTTTGTTTCCTAGGGCTGCCATCACAAATGACCATAAATAAAAGATTCAAAGCAAGAGAAGTTAATTCTTTCACAATTCTGAGGTCGAGAAGTTCGAATCCAAGGTGTCAGCAGGGCCATGTTCCCAATGAAGGCTCTTGAGAAGAACCCTGCCTTGTTTCCTCCCGGCATCTGGTGGGTCCTGCAACCCTTGGCATTCCTTCACTTGGGCTGCATCACTCCAGTCTCTGTCTCTGTCTTCACATGGTTTGCTCTGTCTCTACGTCCTCTCCTTTCCCTATAAGCATATCAGGCACTGGATTTAGGGCCCACCCTAAACACGGTACGATATCATCTTGAGATCTCTAAATACCAAGATGCATCACCTCATAGGTCACCTTCCAAGACCCTATTTCCAAATAAGGTCACATTACGGGGTTCTGGGTAGACATGAATTTAGGGAAAAGGGATGGATCATATTCAACTCATGATCCACAGTGATACGTGTTATATCTGGGCAAAATCTCCTAGACCTAGCATGCAATTCCCCACCCTTTTCTCTGCCATAGCAAACAGCAGTGCTCAGACAGCAGCTGCCCCCTCAGCCTGGGTCCTGGAGCAAGGATGAGGCACAGCAGAGTCCCAGCTGACCTACAAAGGAAACACAACAGGAATAGAAATAAATGTGTCATCTCTCCTGATGGATACCATATGGGGTATCCAATAACCACAGTCCAGCTCTTCAGAGATATTTCCAGCAGCCATGGCAACTCTCTACTTCCTTCCTTACACACACAAACACCCCTGAATTGACCAAAACCACTCTGCAGGCTCACTGCTTCTCTTGGCCCCAACTCCATTGGCAACATTTTAGTACACTGTAGTTCCTCTTTCGGTCAAGGTACAGAAAGAAGTAGATCTTTAAAGACTGCCTTTTGTATCCTTAGAGGGGCAGGTTTTCTAGGGAAAAGAAAAAGAATGAAGGCTAGAGCACATGGGTGTCCTCTGAAATTAGCTGCAGAGTAGCTGTCTGCATTTTGGGCAGGCAGGTTCATCTCCAGTATCAGACGAATTCACCCGCAGCAGCAGCAGTGAGGAATGGCTGCTGAGAAAACTTTGTTGTCTACCTGCACCAGGGCTCTCCATGTGCCCCTTCCCTGCCCTGCTACAGCTGGCTTGTACAAAACCACTTGAGAAACTATGCCTCGTGAAGTTTGTTATTGATGCTGCTACGTGAGTTCTCCGGGTCTGTCGGCTATCTGACTGCTGTGGGTGTGGGCCAGTGGATTAAACTATCATCGGGTGGGCTTTAAAGTGAAGTGGATAAACTAGGCTCAAACAGCCACACAAGACAGATGAACCTATCTGAAATCAGAGAAAGGTCGCCTGATCTCAGTTTCCTTTAACCTCACTCATCTGTCTGTCTTGAACGGCCACTGGAGCTGGCTGTTTCCACAGGCTAACTGTTGCTGCAGAAGCTGTGGCTTCCAAGTTCGTTTCCCCAGCCCCAGGCCCTGGGAACCACAACAGTCACAGGAAAGAAAAAAGTTACATCAACACTGAGCTTGGATTAGAGGGGTAGTTCTCAATGGATGGTACCTGCATCAGGGGCATCCACAGCATCTGGAAACTTGTTGGAAATGCAAATTTTTGGACCCTGACCTGAATCTACTAAACCAGACACACTGGGGTGGGGCCCAGCAATCTGTGTTTTGGCGAATGTTCCAGGTGATTCTGTTGTACACTAAAGTTTGAGAGCTGGCTGGGCGTCGTGGCGCATGCCTATAATCCCAGCACCTTGGGAGGCCGAGGTGGAAGGATTGCTTTCGCCCAGGAGTTCCAGCCCAGCCTGGGCAACATAGCAAAACCTTGTCTCTATAAAATAGCAACAACAACAAAAATTAACTGGGTGTGGTGGTGCATGCCTGTAGTCCCAGCTACTCAGGAGGAGGCTTGACTGAGAAGACAGGTGGTCTGCCTACGAGGTGATGAATCTTGATAAAAATATCATCAGCAACTCTGTCCCTTTTGCTCGAGTGTGAGAAATTCACCTATAGTACAGTGGAAAGTCACTAGGAACCCCAGTTGTCTCCTGGTCTGCTGGGCATTCTGCAGGTTCCAAGTGCTAGTGGGGATGTGCAACATCCAGGAGACAGAGGCAAGTCAGCTTCAAGTGAGACCTTACCTGTGGACAGCAGGATATCTGACATCTCATGTTAAAGCAGCACATCTTCTACCTTCGTTCTAATGGAAACCTGGGGTACTTCAAAGTGGCTTAAAGATCTCTTTCGTTCTATATTTAGTGAGTTTAGAAATAGTTTAAGAAACTGGTTTCTCTGCAGTTTACAAAATGCCTTCTTTGTGTGTCCATCAAAGTACTTAGTATCTGAAATCTGTGCTAATCTCTTGTGAGTTTCCATTTACAAGATGCCATTTTGATAAAATGCAGGAAGTTTCCATATGGTTATACAATTGTGTCGCTTTGTCTAGAGAATAAAGTAAGTGGAACTGGGGAATGCCCTGGAGGAATGACAGATCAATAACCATTTCACCAGGTGGCACATTCTGAAGGTCCTTGATGGCAGGGTATGGAGGAGGGGAGAACTGAGTCCTACTCCATCATAATTCAAAAGAAAATGATCTGCTCATTTTTGACAGTCGTACAGGCTAGACCACCTGGAACTGGTTCTGATAAACCAAGGTAAAGAGCTCATCCCGACCTGCTCGGTCCTCAGAAGGTACACAGCATTCTATACATGTGCATGCATGTATCTGTGTCCTCTGGAGATGTGACAGGGTTACTGATAGACAAATCAGTCAGACCTGCTCGTAGATAAATGCCTCTTCTTCAGTTATTCAGATGATTCTCTTAATTTTATCTGATGGTACTGAATTGCCTGAGAAAGTCCACAAGTTTCTTACATAGCACAAAGTCTGTGAATCAGAAATATTTTTTGTCCTTTTGTTCATGAAAATGTTGTACTTGCTGGGTGAGCATGGTGGCTTACACCTATAATCACAGCACTTTGGGAGGCTGAAGCAGGAGGACTGCTTGAGCACAAGAGTTGGGGACCAGCCTAGGCAACATAGTGAGAACTCATCTCTAAAAAAACAAAAAAATAAAAAATTAGCCAGTTGTGGTGGTGCATGCCTGTAGAAAAATCTTCAGAGCCCAGGAGATTGAAGCTGTAGTGAGCTGTCCTTGTGCCACTGTACTCCAGCCTGGGACACAAAGTTAGACCCTGACTCAAAACAAAACAAAAATAGCTTGTACTTGTCAATCTTATTCTTCTCTCCACTGCATCTTGAAGTGTGGTAAATGTGTCCCTCTGCTCCCCTCTGCTTCCGCACAAAGCCAATAGAACCTGCCTAAGTGTGATTCGTTCTCTAATAAACCACCTCCCACCCCTATCTCGCCTTTCTGGATGCTGAGCCCTGTACATATCCAGCTTCCTTTTTCTCCCATGAAGTGACTTTGTGCTGGCAGGATTGTAAGCTAGACAAAAAGCTATCAAAACACTAAGGGAAGGAATGAATAGTAATATATATAAGTGTCGCGTATCACAAGTGACAGGCTTATTTCCCGGAAGTTAAGATGTTCTCAGTGCCACTAATTGGCACCCTGCATATCTGTGTGTACCCACACTCTGACAGGGATATATGTGGCTAGACTTATCCTGCAGAAGCAGAGTGGACGGCTGCCCACGAGCTGTGATTTGATCTTGCTTCAGGGGCCTCTCCAGATGACCCCAGCTGGCCCAGGCCTAGTGCCTGCTGAGAATTCCCACATCACTTACCTTCCTGGATTCAGGCATTAAAAGTTGTTTAAATGCAAATTATTTTTCCAGGAGGTAGAGACATTCTTATTCATTAATATTTGGGCTTTAATGAGTCTATCAGCTTAGAGGAGAATGTGCCAGGGTCTTTTAGTAATGGAAGCCAGAGAGATATGTTTAAATTATGACAGGTGGAAGAGGGAAGTGTAAGTTCTGACATGCAGTAGAAACTCTAGCCACAGACTCAGGGAATAGCATGAGGACACTTGTTACATGATAAGAAGACGATAAGAGGGAAGTGGGACAGTGGAAAACAAAATGCCTTTGCAAGTTCACAGGCCATTTCTGCCTAGAGTTCCTAGTGACTCCATCCTAAGCAGATCTGTTTGTAGAGACTGTTGCCGGGACACTGACACGTGTCACCTCTGCTGTAGCATTACTACTGCCAGGAATTTGTTCATTTATTAAATACCTAGTACATGTCTATGCACTGTGGTATAGCAGGAAACAAAACTGAAAAACCCTGGTATCCTCATGGAGTTTGCATTTCAGTGGGGAGATAGGGAGAGACACCAGACAACAAATAAGGGAAATGTGGTACGTTCAATGGTGAAAGATGCTATGGAGAAAAATAAAGCAGTGAAGGGTACCTTTTAAAATAGGCTAGTCAGAGAAGGCTCACTGGAAGATGACAGTTGAGTAGAAAGCAGGTAAAGAGTGAGCAGATGTCAACACAGATGTTGTTTCAGGGAGAGGGGACAGCAAATGCAGGACCTTGCCTCAGGAGCATTCCTGGCTTATTAGAGGAAGATCAGGAGGTCAGTATGGCTAGATCAGAGTGAGCAAGGGAGAGAAGAGCAGGAGATGAGGTCACAGAGATCATGGGGGGCCCATTTCACACAGGCCTTAGAAAACTTTTACTCTGAGAGAGAGAGTTTTGAGCAGGACAGTGATATTGTCCAACTTACAATTTAGTCGGCTATTGCAGGGGTTGGCAAACCTTTTCTGTTAGGGGCAAGAGAGGGTAAATATTTTTGCAGGCCATGAGGACTCTGTTATAACTCCTTGACTCTGCTATTGTAGCACAAAAGCAGCCATATACAAGGCACATGAAGGAGTAGGGCTGTGCTCATTTACCAAAGCAGGCCTCAGGCCAGAGCTGGACTATGCTGGCCCTTGGGCTATTGCGATAATCCAGAGGATAGTTGATAGTGTCTTGAAGGCTGAGAGTGGTGGGGCTCACATCAAGAATCCCAGCACTTTGAAAGGTTACGATAGAAAGATTTCTTGAACCCAGGAGTTCAAGACCAACCTGGGCAAAATAGTGAGACTACATCTCTACAACAAATCAAAAAAATTAGCCAAGCCTGGTGGCACACATCTGTAATCCCAGCTACTCGGGAGACTGAGGTGGAAGGATCACCTGAACCAAGGAGGTCAAGACTGTGGTGAACTGTGATCGTGCCACTGTACTCCAGCCTAGGCAACAGAGTGAGACCCTGCAGAAAAAAGGAAAGCGAGAGAGAGAGAGAGAGAGAGAGAGAGAGAGAAAGAGAGAGAGAGAGAGAGAGTCAGAGAAGGAAGGAGGGAGGGAGGCAGGGAAAAAAGAAGGGTCTTGGATCAGAGTTATAACAGAAGTGGTGGCAAGAACAGGTCAGATACTGGCTATATTTCACAGATAAAATGGCAGGATTTGCTATCAGACCAGGTTTTTCATCTGATACCAGAGAAAATGGAGTCACCACTGCTGAAATGGGGAAACCAAAAGGTGAGGTGGGCAGCAGGAGGGGTCCAAGGAATGAACTTGAGACAAAAACATTTAAGATGCCTTTAGGATAAAGGAATTGGATGTGATGTTCCCTACTCTCCTTCCAGTGCTAGTATGCCATGATTCCACAACTGTGAGAGAATAACTTCTACTCCAGTGGCTTCTGCTGTGATCGTGTTCTTCAGAGAGTCCATACTGCATCACTCCATCTTTCTCAAATGCAATTGGTGATTATGCTTGTTGGAGATCAGTTGCTGGAAGGAATAAACCTTGGAAGGGAGGCAATCACCAGCTGAAACTAGAATGGGGACTTGGAAGAGTGTCATAAATTGTATATGTGCCTGAGGAGGCTTTCAGGGCTGGAGGCAAATTCCTGTGTCTCTTAGTTTGGGGGAGTTTATTAATAACAGAGTGTTGTCAGCCGATCGGGCTAAGAATGCCCAACTCGTTTTCAGAAAAAAGCAATGCAACTTCTTGTACTGCACATCCGCTCCACACTCAGAACGGCCACACTTCAGATGCACTCACCCTCTGCAGAGATGCCTCAGATGTCTCTGCAGAAATGTGTGGGTCCTGATGGCCTCTGTATACCCGCAGGACACAACCGTAATTTGTGCCATGAGCTTCTGTGGGCAATTTCCTCCCTCTTCTCTCTTATCTCTCCTCACTGAAAGATATGTCTTCTGTCTGCCCACATTCCTTCCACCCCAGAAGTGGCTCTGAGCCAGTGGGGTTGTTTGCTGTATGGAGAGCCGGCAAACCACTTTGGGAGTGAGCTGATAGTAATATATTTAAAATATGAGCATTTATCAGAAGCAGCAGATGGAGGCAGCAGAGTGGAGCTCCCAGAACTGAGGGCAGGGAGTGTTTCATTCAAGTGTAAAGCGCACACCATCTAGACTCAGCTGGCACAGCTCATGAAACCAGTGAAGAGAAGGAGGGAAAAAAGGCCACCTTTGTGCTAGGTTCGGGAGGTCACAGCGTTCCCTGACCTTGAGTCCTCGGTGCCTCAAAGACAGCATTCACTCTGGGACTGAAAAAAAAAAAATCAAAACACCCCTCCTTCCTGGTTGCTCTCCTTAATATTTTTTACTTTCTTAAAGCTTAGTTAATTTAATAAAAATTCTGAAGCTCAGAGCAAATGGAAATATAGGGCATTTCATTTATGGGTGGATGTATGAATTCCTTTTTTTTTTTGAGTCAGAGTCTCACTCTTTCGCCCAGACTGGAGTGCAGTGGCCGCTCCCGGCCACCGCAGCCTCGACCCGCTGGGCTCTGGCGATCCTTCCGCCTCAGCCTTCCAAGTAGCTGGAACTACAGGCGCGCGCTACCACGCCCAGCTAATTTTTTGATTTATTGTAGAGATGAGGTCTCGCTTGCCCAGGCGGGTCTCGAACCCGCGGGCTCAGGCAATCTACTCACCTCAGCCTCCCAAAGGCACGGGATTACAGGCTGAGCCACCGAGCCCGGTTTGAAGTAATATTTTTAAAGCTGGTTTTTTTTTTTTTGAATTGGAGTCTCACTTTCACCCAGGCTGGAGTGCAGCGGTATGCTCACGGCCACCCCAGTGTCCATCTTCTGGGTTCCGGCTATCCTTCCACTTCAACCTTCCAAGTAGCCAGAACTACAGCCGTGCACTACCATGCCTGGAAAATTTTTTGATTTGTTGTAGAGAAGAGGTCTCGCCAAGTTGCCCGGGCTGGCTCAGTCAATCCACTCGCCTTGGCCTCCCAAAGTGCTGGCTGAGCCACTGAGCCCGGCCATTTTTAAAGCTTTTAACATAGCTCCTGTCATCCATTAAGTGTTTATAAATCATTTTTTGTCATTAGTAAACTATTATTAGCACAGTAAGGACTCAAACATGGTGGCTAGAATTCTTACTTTCGGAGTTCCCGAATCTAACAACACAGATAGGAAAACAGATGCTCAGAGCAGTGATGTTGCCTTCTCAGAATCACACAGATAGGGCTGGTTGAACCCTTAGTAACTAGTCAGTACAATACTTTTTAAATTCAGGATTTGAAGAACAACAGGAAGGACCTGGGTTCCAACTCAACATGAGACTTGTACTCCAAGTGAGACATTTCTTAGAGTTAAGCAATAGCCTTAGAGGACCCTACCCCTCCCCAACTAGGACAGTGAGTCTTTAATGTACATGGAATGCACCTAGAACATTTACTAAAAATGCAGATCCCTATACCCTTCTTACTAGAGACTGTGGTTTAGTCTCTAGTAAGTGGTCTGGTGAAGGGTCTCAGAGGTTGAACATTTATTAAGCAGCCCTAGTGATTTTGACCTAGGTGGTCTGTGAACCATTGTTTGTGAAACCTGAGATAGTGTCAAGAGGAGGGAAATAGTGAATTCCCTGTATCTTTGGTTAATTCTCAAATTAATAAGATTGGAGTTATTGGGCAGAATGACAGCTCTGTAATCTGTGGGGTCCTGGAAAGAGCTAGAAAGTGATGTGGTAATAGAAGAAGACTTGGTCATGCACCAAGTTTACCCAGAAACACTCATGGCAGCAAAACCACTCCAAAAACAGAGCCATAGGGAAGGACAATTAAATAGCACAAGACTCCTGCAAAGTGTATATATGGGAACATGTGTGTGTTGAGAAATTGCTGTCATTTGTTTGGTCTTTGTGTGTTGCTAGCAATAAAGACCAAATAGCCATTGGTTTAAGGTAAGAGAGAGAAAAAACAAAAGACAAAAAAACATTTGATTGGCTTATGCAACTAAAGCTCATGAGCAGAGCTGGGAAGGGTGCTCCAGGTTTCCTCTAGTCTTATCATCTTAGAATAGGTCTTAATTCTGCCTTCACCAGGCTTGTCCTCATGGTAATCAGATGGCTGCCAACACTCCAACCTCTCATCTTTTTAGGTTCAGGTCTGGCAATAAACTCTGAATTTCTTGGTCCCAGGGACCCCATAAGAGATTTTTACGTTTCACTTCTCCAAGTTGAGTCATGGACTGGTCCTGAAACTATCTCTCACACTACAAGAACTGAAAGTGCGAAAGAAATAGAACTCCAAATAAAAATGGATTACTGTTAAGAAGGGGAAATGGGCCCCTGAAAGGCAAATAGGAAAGGTAGATCACATTTATTGTATGCCAACTTTGTGCTAAACTTAAGGATATAGAGATGAGCAGAGCCTTTGGATGGTCATCATTCTAAAGGTGGCAGTCATGTAAACATCAACCATGGAATGAGATAGAAACACAAATAAAGGCATAGACACATTTAAGTAAGGTCCCAGATATGGAAGCGTTCACTCATGCTTGTGTTCATTACTATCAGAAAAGGTCTCCAGAGAAGACACTGGAAATGAATTGTCAAGGGAGGTAAGAATCTGCTGTTTACCTAGAGACATGAAGGCATTTCACAGAATTTTCAAAACCTCAAGGTAACTATAAGATGTTTAGTATGCTGGAGGGAAGAGCGTAGGGGAATGGGAGGTGGCAAGATGAGTCTGAAAAGTAGACAGAGTAGAAACAAAATGCCTTGTTAAAGTATTCAGATTACATCCTGCAGGTGATGAGAAGTTAGGGATCAGGTTTTTTTTTTTTTTTTTTTTTTGAGTTGGAGTCTCACTCTGTCACCCAGACTGGAGTGCAGTGGCACGCTCCTGGACACCGCAGCCTCGACCTGCTGGGCTCCAGTGATCCTTCCGCCTCAACCTTCCAAGTAACTGGAACTACAGGCGTACACTACCATGCCCGGCTAATTTTTTTGATTTTATTGTAGAGATGAGGTCTCGCCAAGTTACTCAGGAAGGTCTCGAACCCGCAGGTTCAGTCAATCCACTCACCTCAGCCTCCCAAAGCGCTGGGATTATAGGCTGAGCCACCAAGCCCGGCTAGGGATCAGTTTTTACAGAAAAATGAAATAGTTAAAGTCAGAGAAAGAAAATGGTGAACAATCCTTATGCCCTTCAAGATTCCAAGACATGTAGAAAACATATTCTTTAAGTCATTCTTTTTAATATGTTCATTTCCTTCACTGCTAGACCTTGCATATGTTTCTGTGTAGGAAATAATTTTTTTTTGTCAATGTGCAGAATGAATGGGAAAGTATAAGCCTGGAAGCATAGCTGGGGGTCCATGGCAAAAGTTTAGGTATAAGTCTACTTTTCATCGTAGTAGAACATGGCAGAGGTAGCACTGGCTAGTAGACTGGAATACATGTTCTGAAACCAGACTGTATAGATTTGGATCTTGCTGCTGCCTCACACTAGCTGTGAGAGTGTGAGTAAATTTCTGAAACTTTCTGGCTTCTATTTTCTCACCTTTTAAATAGGAATAATCAGATTTTCTTCAGATGCTAAGTGAAATAGTTTACTGGTATTACCTCCTTGACTTTAGTTTTCTCATCTCTGTAGTAAGAGATATAATTTCCTACCTTGTGTATGTTAACAGTGGTTCAGACATAAAATAGGAGATAGATTCTTTATAGCATGAGGTTTAACAGGAATGCAAGGATGGTGTGAGGACAGCCTTTAGTGAATGGAAAGAAGCAGAGCAATCAGTCTCCAAACTAACCACATTCTTTGAATCTGCAATTGCTGACCCAAGCACATACAGCTAAGCACCTATATTTGTCCTCTTCCTTCTTCCTTGGACTTTATGATTGTCACAGACAAGCAGTAGCTATAGCAGTCCTTTTAGTTCATCGTTTAAAGGATACTCTATAAAGAGATTAGGTCATTGCACAAGAACTAGCAGGGAGTTTCTGCCCAAATAAATCAACCAGGAATCTTTCCGTTTATTTCATTAGTGACTTGCTGGAAACATCAGACTAAGCATTGGAACTTTTGATGAATAAATGCTGGAATTTAAGTTCAATTTAAAAATATGTTATTTGTTCCACCTAATATTAAAATAGATTAACAACAGGAAGGAACTTAGAGCCATTTTCTCACCAGAACACCTATTTTTTTAACGAGCAATTATATTTTGAGCACCCGTGTAGTGCCAGTTTTCATCTTTAACATTGCTTTCTGCCTCCAAGCTCTTCAATATGCCTCTGTGGGAACAGCAAACTTTTCTTACTCATCTCTGCTTCCTCTGCAGCATGTAGTTTAGTGATTTGAACATAGTAGGTGGATTTTTATAATCACATGCTTTTGCCTATACTGGTCTCACAATGTGATTTTTTTTTTTTGCCATTCAGCTAGCAAATGCCTACTTGAACCATTAGAGCCCAAGTCAAATCTCAGCTTCCCTAATAAGTCTTCTTGAACTGACTCTGTTTGAATTACTTCTTCCCTCCTTTTTTTCTAACACTTTGTCCAGGTCTCTAATAAGACTCAATTCATTATTTAGTAATTTGGATAGTATGTATTTATCTTTGTTATCAACCTGTGGTTTACTAAAGCCATGGACACTTCTTATTTCTTTTTGGTTGCCCAATGATTGGTCCAGAGATTGACAGTCCTCTCCAATTTCAGAACTCATTCTGCTCTTTCAATCAGTACTAATTTTCTTTCTCTTCCATATTTTCTTCTTTCATTCTGGTTCTGTCTCAGAATTAAATATACTAAGGTCTTTCCATATAGAAGAAAAAAACCTTTTATTAACTGTTGGCTTTTCTTTCTGGTAGGAAGAAAGAAGAGGCATTGGCTCTTCTGCTCTTTCTTTCTTAGCTAAGTACTCTACACACTATGTCTCCATTTACTTATATGCAATTGATGCCTTAACCTCTTTCAATGAATCTTTAGTTCCCATCAAGTTGTAGAAAACTGTCAACTACCTCTTATTCTTATGTCCAGTAAGCACTTTGAGTCTTCATCTTGTTGAACTACTATGCAGCTCTTGAAACTTGACACCCTTCTCTTCTTAAACAACCCTGCTCCCCTAGCTTTGTTGTCATTATTCTTTTCATCTCCTCCTCCTTGTCTTACTGTCTCTTCTCAATCTACTTCAGGAGATTCTTTTCATCTTTATGTTGCCTGAAAATGAATATTTCCCATTTTTTATTTCTATTACCCTGACTCACATGTGTTCACTAGGCAGTCTCATCTATGTACAGAGTTCTAAACACCACTGATTCATAGCAATTTACAAAATCTGCCTCTAGCCCTGGCCTCTCTTTTCATTTGGACTCAAGAATTCTATCGTTTACCAGAAATCCTGGCTCGAATGTTCACCAGACAAACTCAACAGATGCAAGAAGGAACTTATTATCATTCACTAAAAATATGTTTCTTTTTATTATTGTTTGTTATCATAAATAACACCATCATTTATGAAGTTACCAAAACAGATATAGAAATATTGTAAACACCCTCCTTTCCTCACTCTGCCTATCCGGTCATCAAATATTTCTAATTTTTTCTTTCAATCTGTCAAACATAAGATATCTTGTTCAGACCATATATAACCTATCACTTCCTTATTTTTGTATCCCTCCTTATTTATCCACTACCTCTTGCAGTTGGAGGAGCCATCTAAAGTGAAATTCTATAAATAACATAGAGCTTTTCTGTTAAGAAGACTTCAATGGCTCCCTATGATCCCATGGTGTTAATCCTAACTCTCGACTTGTACAGTTGATTCATTCAATAGATATTGAAATAACACCTACTCAATGATTGGTTCCAGATGCTGGACATAATAGAAGGACAAAAAAAATCTGTCTTCAAGAAATACCAGTTGTGGATAAAGATATGATTATAAAACAAGTGACCCCATTTAGCTCTTGCTTTGTTTCCTGCCACTCCTTGCCTTAAAATTCCCACTTCAGTAACTATGAAATGTTTGTAGATTCAATACTCTTACCACACTCTTTCATTCCATTATGTATGCTTCTCTTTTGCCTTCATATGACAGTCAAGTACCCTAGTTTGGGTGTCCATGCTTCACAGAACCCTGAACATACTCTGCCTTTGTTATTCTATTATATTATGTTGAAATTATCTGTATCTGTGTCATTTTGTACCCTGGGCCATGAGAGCCAGTTAAAATAAGGGCTTAATAAATATGTGGTGAATTTTACCAAATTGGCCCAAAATAAACACTGCGAAATATTTCTTTCACTTCCCTTTTTGAGCGATCTCCTACATAGACTGCTGGTAATTTGGAGAGAAAACTCAAAAGACAGTTTCCCTGAATTTAGATCTTCATATTCCTAAATGTGGTTTCAAAGGAAATATTTATAAAGAAAAAGTACTATATATAACTTACACTTACATTTTTGATTAAAGAATAACACTTAGCATCACACAAAAAAATCACAAAAAATCAGTCTTTGGCATTTAAAAATTTTTTTATTCAGGTTTCTGTGTCCTTCTCTAGATTCAACATTTCCAGGAGTTTCACCTCTCAAGGTGAATTATTAGTCATCTCTCTAATAATGTGTATGTAGGCTGGGCTCAGTGGCTCAGCCTGTGATCCCAGCACTTTGGAAGGCCAAAGCAAGTGGACTGCCTGAGTCCAAGGATTCGAGACCAGCCTGAGCAACTTGGCTAGACCTTGTCGCTACAATAAGTCAAAAATTAGCTGGGTGCAGTAGTGCACGCCTGTAGTTCCAGCTACTTGGAAAACTGAGGCAGAAGGATCACTGGAGCCCAGCAGGTCGACACTGGGATAGCCATGAGAACCAACTAAAAAATAATAATAATAAAAATAATGTGTGTGCAGTTGATTTGTGGTAGTTCATGATTGTTAAAACAAGAAATCCTCAATTATGGTTGATGTGATTTCCTATTTTATCTCAGTATATTAAAGCCCTGAGTCATAAGACTTATGGAAGTTCAATTCTTCCATTTTTAGGCAATATGACATTGGAAAGAAAAACAAAAAATTTTTAAAAGGGGCCTCAGTTTTATCATCTGCAAAGTTGAAATAATGCTATCTCTTTCATAAGATTGTTCTATGGATTTAAAGTCATGGGGCATGAGAAAGAGTCTGGCAAAGAATCTAGCAAGTAGTAGGGGTTCAATAGCCTTTCCTCCACTCATACTAATGCATTTTAAATATAATGTGAAGCACAAATAGCCTATTTTAAAGTTGAGAAAGAGGAATAGGCATTGCAAAGAGAGGAAAAAGCATAAACAAAGGCACTGAAACATGTAAATTTATAATGTGTTCAGTGAATACAACTGGAGAGAGAATCTGCAAAACAAAGTGAGCTGAAGGTGGCATGTGGAAGAGTGGAAGCAGGAAAATAATCCAGCTTATTGTTGAATGCAAGACTAAGGGGGGAGGCAATCAATAGTGGTTGGTCGGATCTGTTGAATTAGGAGAAGGTCATGATCAACTCTGTATTTAGAAAGATCACTCTGGAAGCAAGTACTTAGGATGGAAGTAGTAGAGAAAGATGAAACAGGAAGACCAGCAGTGAGATATTTGTGATAGTCTACGTGACAGTCATATTCCAAATGGAATGACAGATGTCAAGCACATAGGCTTAGAAAAGAGATGTTTCTAAGGTAAGGTGACTAAGGAGAAGGGAGCAGAAGTGTAAGGTCACTCTGAAATTTACAGAGAAGAGAGGAAAAGGGTGAGACTGGCAAAGGAAGCAGATGAATGTGAAAAAAAAGGAATAAGTTGACATGGTGTGGAGATGGTGGCAATGTCAGTGGCAATGGTTGAACAGGGTAGAGGAGAAAGTTAGGAGATGTCCCAATCTTCTCATGGGTATGATTTGGAAGATTGTGTGGTTTACTTTGATGGGGATTATTGGGAGAAAGTGATGTTTAAGAGGGTGAAGATGAGTTTAACTTGGGATATTTTGACTTTGAGAAGCCTGTGGGATTTCTTATGTTGATTATATGGTTAAAAATAATACAAAACATATAATTTATTGTGAACACTCATTCCAATGGCTTCTAGACCTTTTTGTAATAAACAAGCATAACAATCAGTAAAAATTTTTGATGATGTACCTACCTATGAATGTATGTATAAAAATTAATTACACTTTTTACCTTCACTAGCTAATATCTCAATTTTCCAATACTCAATATCCACTTAGATCAAGGATCATCATTAATAATAGTAGGCATAAACCCATATTTTAATTAGTCTTCTTGATCATTTTGAATCATTTTGGACAATTCTTGATAAACCTGATGAGATCTCACTGGTTTGATTGAGCATTATGGTGTGGATGGTCCTCCGCCATTTTCTTGTATGAGTTGCCTTGAGTTATTCTCATTATTGTTAATCCACAGTTTCTCTGTAGGAATCTTGTTAAGCCATCACCCATTTTGGATAAAATCAGACAATATAATCCACAATTCCATATGACTTGGTACAGACAATCACCAAAGCATCACAATACCCTGGAATTGAAGGAACAGTGGAACCCAACCTGTGGGGCTTCTGCTATTCACTTCAAGACCATTGGTGACTTGTGACTGATATTGGGCTGAGTCTCAAAAATTGGTAATAAACAAATACACTAAAATTCTAAAATTTTTCTTGCCTTGTATTTCCTAATTAATTAGTAAATTCTAATTGAACTTAACTGAGCTCTTATGCTGAGTTGGGTATCGAGGTAAATGTTGTATTACATTAAATCTTCACTTTGGATAAACAGGATTTATGGGATAAAATCAGAAAAAACAAAAACACTTTTTTCCCCCCTACTGCTTAAACTTACTGTCAGATCAAGTTTCTCTGACATTTGGATGACAGTTAAGGCAATGATAATTTTTTCTGTTTTTTTCCAAACTTTTTTGGTTCGCCTCTATTTCCTATACATAGTCTTTGTTCAGTAATAAATGCGTTCAGTTCAGTACATTAAAACAAATAAGTCATATTATATTTAAAGTAGATATTTCCTCCAGATTCTTCTCCTTCCCCAAGTTATGATTTTACCATATCTCTTCTATCTTGCTAACACTGACCTCTGACTTCTTCAGGGCACAAGGTTTGGTCAAAGATGGAAAGGTAAAAAGATTGCTCCTTGATGAGTACTTTGTGGTGATCAGTGTTTTGCAGATTTGGCAGGTGATTAGTGCTAACCTTTTTTTTAACTGTAACATTTCTTTGGGGTGTTTTCGAAGTGCTGCTTCATCTCTGGGATTTCTTATTTGTGATTCCTTTGATGTAGGAAAACGCATCTTTTTTTCCAACTGTGCCTAACACCCATTCTTTGAAACCTTGGTAAATAAATGGCAGGATTCCTTTTGCTGGAAACCCTTCTCCCTCTGGGTCAATATCTATGGCAACCTCACTGACTCACTGACTTTCTCTTGTATATGGCTCACTTCTGACTGGGGTGAGGGAAAGAACATTTTTTTACCCATGAGAACTTTTTTTACTCATGAGTTAGGCAGTTACTTTCCAAATTGCAGCCCCTGCTCTGTTGCTGGGTTTCAGCCTGTCTCTCTTTAGATTTATTTCTTTGGAATTCTTGTTTGAGATTTCTATGGTGTAAGTTAGGCACCCATCCTCCATGTTCCCCTAAGCTCCAGGAGACTTTTATCATGCTCTTTGAGCAGTCCTGTTGAAGCTTGTGGTGAGGGGTTTCTCACTCCCACTGTGCCCCTGAGGAGTACAGAGTGTAGGGATGAGGGCTCAGCACTGTCAGAGTCCAGGCAAACTCTACTCCTAGTCCTGATGTCTTATGCTGTGATGTGAGTGAAAGTTAAGAATCCCAAAATGTGCATTTGACTGCCTTCTTTGTAAGTCTTTATGATGATCATGCACCTGTCTTTGATATATACTATGCACAGTTTTGGGCTTCAGCTGAAACCAAGACAAATAGTTACATTACAAAATCCTATTTAAAACTTTTCTGAACCCTAAGATATGCACATATTCCTGTTATTGTCCTTGTCTTACAGATGAGGAAATTGAGGCACAAAGAGATTATCTAATGAGTTAACGGTCATGCAACCTGGAAAGCCTGCATCTCTGGCAAGAAGTATTACCTAGAGATCCAAGTTTGGAAGTTGAGGCCTACATGCAAATATCTGGTTTACCCAGGTTTAGGAGGCAGGTACTGTGGTTTACCTTCTCAGATCCTATTATCAGCCCAGTTCCTCTGGGACCTTGGCAGTGGAAGAAAGAAGGCAATCCTTTCTACCCTCTGGCCCAGAATGTGGGCCATGGCCCAGCAATCCATGCAGAAAACTCCAGGGGAAGAGCTTGGTAACTGTGCTGCTGGAAGGTCATTCACTCTCATCTCTTTCTCCTGAGTGTGCGCCTCGGATGTAAATAATTTACAACAGCAACAATTAGAGAATGCACTTTGTGTGGGATGAATCAGATTCCCTTAATACACTGCAGGCTTATATATAGCACTGTTCAGCCAAGGGTCCCACGTGCTCTCCATGCTACAGCCAGTGTCAGTGGCTCTGGGTCTACAGAGCACTGTGCAGCAGTGGGTTGTGACTCACCAAAAGTCACAGGAGGTCAAGGGCAGTGCTTGGAATAGAAACAGCCTCTCTTTCACAGGCTCTAAACTCCAGTGGCAGGAAATTCCCTTTGTGAATCTGTTGGAAGAACAGCTGTTCTGAAATGCAATAGTGGTAGACATTTAGGACTGTTTCTAGGATGTGGGGATTAGGAGATGTGACCCTTAAATGTGAGTGTTTTTCTCTGTATTTGTTGTATATTTGTTTATGGATTTTGGAGACAGGAGGCAAGAAGACAATGTCTCAACCAAAGAGCTGCAAGGGAGGGCAAGGTGGGTTCCGCAAGGTTGATACAAATATGGAGATAGATGAATGACCTTCCTGAGCAGTGTCATAAAGCACAAGAGTCCTACTGTCCACTGCTCAATAGAAGTAGAATGTCAGTTACATGTGTAATTTAAAAGATTTTAGAAGCCCAGCCCCATCAACATAATTTAGAAAAACAGGTGAAATCCATTTAAATACTTTTATTTAGCCCAGTATATCCAAAAATTGTAATATTTCAACATGTGATCAATAAAAAATATTAGTGAGCTATTTTAAATTTTATTATTCCCATTAAGTCTTTGAAGTCTTATGGGTATGTATTTTATTTGCAAAGCACAGCTCCAACTCAACTAGTCATATTTAAAACTCTTGATGGCTACATGTGGCCAGGGGATCCTGAATTGGACAGCACAGTCTCCAATTCCAACTCTGCCATTTACTAGCTTTGTGGTGCTAGGCCAGTTGTTCAATATCTCTGAGCCTGAAGGTGCTCATCTGTTAAATGGGATAGCTGTACCTACCTTGGGTAATATGCCTTTATTAATATCTGTTCTGGACTGGAGGCCTTGGCAATACCAAAGGAATGGACAATTTTTAAGCCAAGCAAATAGAAGATGCTCAATAAATATCGGCCATGTGGCCCTTATTTTATCTTGCATCTTCAGCATGGCTAGTACCAACATGGTCTTGTTTACAGAATGAAAGTCACTGCCTGTCATCATATCTCTTATAATGACATTAGGTTACACATGTACTAGTCTTTGTTCTAGCCCAGTAAAATACACATTTCTAATAAAATGTATTTTATTGAAACTTTCATTTTCATTGTAGTGCTCTATGGATTATTGTGATTTTCTAAATCAACAGTGATATGTTCTGACTTCCTCCATGAGGCACTCATCTCTACTTGAAGAAATGTAGACTGTTGGCCACAGATTGTTGACCACAGACCACAGCAAGGCAGATTCAAACATAGCCATGTATGCCCAGTACGTTGCCAAGACAAAATGGTAGAATGAGAGGAATGCTTAACCAGGAGTTAGAAGACAGCAGTCTAACCCAATCTACCATTAAGGGCATGATTTATAAAAAGGAGTTCGATTACAGTAGGCTTCTCAATTTTTGCACTGTTGACATGTTGGATCCAATATTATTTGTTGTGGGAGGCTGTCTTGTGCAGTATCCCTGGCCTTTACCCACTAAATACCAATAGCATTCACTTCCACTGTTGTTCTGTGTACAGCCTTGTTCCACCTTTAAGAGTTACAATGTTCTCAACCTTGTTTCTTTGCAAGTAGTCTAACAGCTAAGTTTTCTCTCAGAGGCTCCTACTCTTCACCCATTCACAACAGAAGCCACGTAGAAGGGCTGTGTGAGTGACATGCTGCAACTTCAGTGAGTTATAACTCACTACTGAGATATCTGAACAATTGCCTCCACCCCCTGCTTGCCATGGGAAGGTGGAAGGGGAAAGTGGCAGACTCTGGCAGATAGTTTGGCAGCTGTAGTTATTATAGTTCTGCACTCAACATGTATGGTTTTGTTTTAAGCTCTGAATAAAACTTCAGACGACAGATTTTGCCAGCCCACTCTTCTGCTCACGTGCCTTTCTCCCTTGCGCCTGACAGCTGGGGCTTGCAGTGACAAGCAGATTTTTGTAGCAACTCACAATAAAATTATGCAATTGGGCAACAGAGGAAAATATTCAATTGGCCAGAAAATCCACATTTCTCTTTTTTATTTTATCTCTTTTAGCTCTACTTTACCTTCCAAATTAAGCTGGAAGAATAGACAAATAAGATGTTCAACTTAATCATGTATGTGTAGTTTTACAGTAGATAAATGTTTGTGTTCTCACCACATTTTTCAATGGAAGACTTAAAAATCTGAGATCTAGAGAGGAGACATGAGAGTCACGTGACTAGCCAAGAGTAGAAATAGTTTTCTAAGAGGTCTTTCCAGTTAAAGACTCACAGCCCAATGAATAAGACAGACATAAAAACAAATGTATGTATACCTCAGCGATATTGGAGTTTGAGTTCCAGACCATCTTAATGAATCACACAAATTTTTGGTTTTCTAGTACATATTGAAGTTGTGTTTGCACTGTCCTTTAGTCTATTAAGTGTACAATAGCAGTATGTCTAAAACATATATATACCTTAATTAAAAATACCTTATAGTAAAAAAAAAAAATGCTATCATCTAAGCCTCGGAGAGTTGCAATTTTTCTGCGGGTAAAGGGTCTTCCCTCGATGTCAATGGTTGTGGACTAATCAGGATGGTGTTTGCTGAAGACTGGGATGTGTGTGGCAGTTTCTTAAAATAAGACAACAATGAGGTTTGCCACATCAATTTATTTTTCCTTTCACAACAGATTTTTTTTGTAGCATATGCTGCTATTTAATAGCATTTATCAACAGTAGAATGCCTTGCAAAGTTGGAGTCAATTCTCTCAAACCCTGCTTTTATCAAGTAAATTTATGCAATATTTTAAATCTGATGTGGTCATTTCAACAATGTGCTGAGCGTCTTCATTAGAAGTGGATTCCATCTCATGAAGCTACTTCATTTGTTCACCTGTAAGAAACAACTCTTCATCCATTCAAGATGTATCATGAGATTGCAGAAATCTTCAAGCTCCATTTCTAATTCTATTTCTCTTGCTATTTCCACCACATCTACAATTACTTCCTTCACTAAAGTCTTGAACCCCTCAACGTCATCCATAAGAACTGGAATCAACTTCTTCTAAACTTCTGTTAATGTTAATATTAATGTTAATATTTTGACTTCTCATGAATAATTCTTAATGGCATCTAAAATGGAGAATCCTTTTGAGACAGTTTTCAATTTACCCAGATACACCAGAGGAATCACTCTCTATGGCAGCTACAGCAATACAAAATATATTTCTTAGATAATAAGTGTTGAAAGTTAAAATTACTCCTTGATCCATGGGCTACAGAATGCATGCTGTTTTCTCAGGCCATAATTACTCTCCTTGTACATCTCCATCAGATCCCTTAGGTGACTAGGTATATGGCCAATTAGTGCCAATAGTTTAAAATGAATCTTTTTTTTTTTTTTTTGATTTTGAGTCTCACAATGTTGCCCAGACTGGAGTGCAGTGGCTGCTCCCAGCCACCACAGCCTTGACCTGCTGAGCTCCAGTGATTCTTCTGCCTCAGCCTTCCAAGCAGCTGGAACTACAGGTGTGCGCTACCACACCCGGATAATTTTTGATTTATTGTAGAGAAGAGGTCTCGCCCAGTTGCCCAGGCGGGTCTCGAACCCGTAGGCTCAGGCAATCCACTCACCTCAGCCTCTCAAGCACGGGATTACAGGCTGAGCCACCGAGCCCAACTTAAAATGAATCTTGTTTTTCCTGAGAAGTAGGTCTCAATGAAGGCCCTAAAATATTCACTAAACTATGTTGTAAGCAGATGTACTGCCATCCAGGCTTTGTTTTTCCATGCATAGAGCACAGGCTGAGTAGATTTGGCATAATATTAAAAGGTTGTATGGATTTTGAAATGATAAATGAGGACTGGCTTCCACTTAAGGCCATCAAGTGCATTAGTCCCTAAAAAGAGAGTCTGCCTGTCCTTTGAAGCCAGGCATTGACTTTTCTTTCTAGCTATGAAGATTGTAGATGGCATCTTCTTCCAAAATAAGGCTATTTTGTCTACATTGAACATTTATTGTAGCCCCCTTCATCAGTGATCTTAGCTAAGTTTTCTGGATATCTTGCAACGTCTACATCAGCACTTGCTGCTTCACCTTGTACTTTCATGTTATGGAAATGACTTCTTTCTTCAAAAAACCTCATGAATCAACCTCTACTAGCTTCAAACGTTTCTTCTGCAGCTTCCCCACCTCTCTCATCCTTCATAGAATTTCAGATAGTTAGGACCTTGCTCTGGATTAGGCTTTGGCTTAAGGGAGTGTTGTGGCAGTTTTTTTTTCTTTTTTTTTTTTTTTGAGTTGGCGTCTCATTCTGTTGCCCAGACTGGAGTGCAGCAGCCGCTCCCGGCCACTGCAGCCTCAACCTGCTGGGCTCCGGCGATCCTTTCGCCTCAGCCTTCCAAGTAGCTGGAACTACAGGCGTGCGCTACCACGCCCAGCTAATTTTTTGATTTATTGTAGAGATGAGGTCTCGCCTGCCCAGGCGGGTCTCGAACCCGCGGGCTCAGGCAATCCACTCACCTCAGCCTCCCAAAGGC
>CAUYQG010168796.1:0-11053 GCA_963574415.1 Tarsius wallacei | reverse complement strand
GTACTTTTTGCAGTTTTGAGGTTTAATTGAGGGGGAAGCTGTGATTCAGAATCTATATGCTGATTCCAGCATCCACCTACTGGTGTATGAGCCCACTGGAACCTATTTCCCACCGTCTTACAATCTTTCTGTGCAGCAGAATGTAGGTTTGGTCCCTGGAACAAAAGGAGGGACAAAAAAGGAAAGTACTGGAGGAAGGGGGGGTCAATAGGAAGTTAGAAAGAGAGAAGAGTGAGAGGGACAACAGATATATATACCAACTAACAGGTGAAAAAGAGACACAAGGCCAGAGAGAAGTGAATAAAAACACACGAGAAAAAGTCCCTAAAGAACACTGGTAGCTATACAAAGGCAGACCAAAAAAATCATGCCTTTTAATGCATTTTGCCTAACACAAACAGATAGTGTAAGTCAATAAGCAAACAGAAGTGAACAAAACAAACAGTCAAAGTGATAAAATCAAAAGTCAAAGTAAGAAGTAAGACTAGCTCTGGGATTTTTCCTGAGTGTCTAAAGTCTCTTCATCTCTGCTCTCTGGCCTCTCCCCTTACTTTTGTTGCAGACAACTACATTTACTGCAGCTTGGGTTTCTTCTTTTGGACTGCTGCCTGGGAAGTCTGCTACGCTTAGTTCCTTTTGCTTCAGCGTAGGGGAGGGGCTTTGTCTTCTGTTTAGTGACATTACCTTGGGAACCGAGGTGGAGGCTGCTGGTAGGTGAGCAGGACAATGCAAATCTCTGCCTGGAGAATGGCCGAGGTGGCAGTTTCACTTTTGCGGATCCTTTCTCTCCGCTCGTTTGGGTCCCTGGGCAATCCACTATGATGGACTGTGGTGGCGTGGGAGGCACTGGGGATCAGCTGCACAGCTGGGCGCTGGATTCGGGGCACTACCAGCAGGCTGGGGTGGAGGAGGGGGTCGGGAGTTCCCTCCTCTGAAACTGAGAGCCTCCAATCAGCACCTCTTCAAGATATGCTGTTCCTTTACATAAGTATGGGGTCGCGCTGAGTGCCTCAGCCAGGGTGGGCCCAGAGCTCCAGAGCTCCAAAACTCTAAAGGGCAGGCAGTCTGTGGCAAAAGTGGCCCTGGATCACTCACAGGGTATTTCAGCCAGAAATGGAATCAGTTTCTCTGAGGGGCGGGTGCCCAGAGCCTCCCAGGGTGACCTGCGGCTTGGTCTGGGCAAGACGATGTAGCCAGGGAGGGAGCCGAGACCCGAGACTCCTGTGCATGCAGCAGCAACCAGGAGCTGCAATATCTGACCCTGAGTGGGACCAAGGGTCCCCGGGCCTTGGACCAGTGTGGCTGGCGGTGGACAGGGGGGTGGGGGAAGGAAAGTAAGAGTCCTTTTGGGAACTCACATTTGAGAATCTCACAATTCCACCTATGCCGTGGCCATCTTACTGGAACTCTATAATTTTGTCTTTTTCTGAAAGTTCTCTCTCAGCATATATTATCTATTGTGAGTTGTGTATATTTTAAGTTTTACTGACAATAATTAGATAACTCAGTGTCAAATATCTGAAGTCTTTAGCTATCATAAATACTATATTGCATATTTTATTTCAGTTTCATAAAAGGACAAAAAGAAACTTGAATTACAAATGGCAGAAAGGGCAATTATAATTAGATTTTGATGCAAGCAAATTAACTAATTTAGGATGTTATTTAGTCATGGAGGTCATTGACATTATCCTTTATGTCATGTCTACACTTTGATCCATTTCCTATAACATCTCTCCCAAAAGTCCACCCCGTCTCTTAAACCCTGAACTTGAATGCTTTCTTTCATGCTCAGCAAAAATAATGGAAATTTGGAGATTTTGACTTATCCAGAGCCTGCATAGATTCTACCATAGCTGCTGTGGGCAAGAGGCTACACTCTCTGTGTATTTGCTAGCTGGGACTGCCGTAACAAAATACAACAGAATGGGTAGCTTAAACAACAGAATTTTATTTTCTCATATTTCTGGAGACTGGAAGTCTAAGATTCAGATGTTAGCGGGTTCAGTTTTTCCCGAAGCCTCTCTCCTTGGCTTGCAGATGGCATAAACGATGTACGATGGTACACCTGAATAGAGCACTTATCATACATGGAGCTTGCAGGACTGGAAGTTGCTCTGGGTGACTCTAAGTAGTGAGTTAATGTGAAGGCCTAGGACATTAGTGTTCACTACTGTAGACTTTAAAACACTGTTCACTTAGGCCACGCTAAATTTATTTTTTAAAGTTTTTCTTTCTTCAATAATAAGGTTCTTGTAGTCTGAGGTTTTACGTTTAGGTCTTTGATCTATTTAGAGGTGATTTTTGTGTATGGTGATAAGTAGTGGTATTGTAATCTTCTGAATGTGGTCAGCCAGTTTTTCCAGCACCATTTACTGAATAGGTTCTCCTCTCCCAGTCATTGGTGGTGGAGGCTTTGTTGAAGATGAGTTGGTTGAGAAATTGAAGTTTTGTCTCTGGAATCTCTATCCTTTTCCATTGGTCTATATGCCTGTCCTTGTACCAATACCAGTCTGTTTTGATTATTGTAGCTTTATAATAAAGTTTAAAGTGTGATACCACCCACTTTGTTATTTTTATTATTATTATTATTTTTGCTGAGGATTGTTTTGGCTATTCGTGGTCGTTTATGTTTCCATATGAATTCCTGTATTGTCATTTCCAGATCTGAGAAGAATGCTGCTGGTAATTTAATGAGTATTGCATCACATCTGTAGATTGCCTTGGGTAGGATGGACATCTTAACAATGTTGATTCTTCCAATCCATGAGCATGAAATATTTTTCCATTTGTTTGTGTCTTCTTTGATTGCTTTGAGCAGTGTTTTGTAGTTTTCATTGTAAGGGTCTTTCTGCCAGGGGAAGGGGGCAAACCTCATCAACAAGGGTAACTGCATAATGAACATTTGTATACCTAACCCTGAATTTTACCCCACATCTTTAAAATAAAAATAATTAAATGGAAAAAAATCAAAAAGAGCAAAACAAAACAGAATAATAATAAATTACACTTAGCTTACTGTAACTTGTTTATTGGATAAACTTCTTTTAATTTTTTGATTCTTTTGTAATAGCACATCATAAAACACAAGCCCATTGTGCAACTGTACAAACATATATTTTTCTTTATATCCTTATTCCATAATTGTTTTTATTTTAAACATTACTAATTTTTTAACTCCTTAAATGTTTTCATTAAAAAACTGAAACTCAAACACACACATTAGCCTAGACCTACACGGGGTCAGGATCATCAATACCACTGTCATCTACCTCCACACCTTGTCCCACTGGAAGTTCTTCAGGGGTAGTAGCAAGCATGGAACTGCCATCGCCTATGATAACAGTGCCTTCTTATGGAATACCTCCTGAGGGACCTGCATGAGGCTGTATACAGTTAACTTTTTTTTTAATAAGTAGAAAGAGTACTCTAAGATAATAATAATCATAGTATAGTAAGTACACAAACCTGCCACATAGGTATTTATCATTGTCAATTATTATCAATTTATCATTATCAATTATGATGTACTGCACCAACAGTCCCGTAGATTTGTTTACACTAGCATCACCACAAACACGTGAATAATGCCTTGTGCTACAACTTTATGATGGCTAGGATATCAATAGGCAAAAGGAGATTTTTCTACTCCATTATAATCTTATGGGACCAACATTGTAAATGTGGTGTGTTCTTGATCAAAATGCAGTCATGCAGCACATGACTGTAATTGAATTTAGGGTCCTCCTTCAATCCAAGATGATCTCATCTCAAGATACATAATTTTATCTGTAAAAAGTTTATTCCCAAATAAAACCACATTCACAGGTACCAGAAGAAGTGAGTGTATTTTAGGGGGAGATAAATCCACCTAGATTTACCATTTTTTCCTCTGTAACTAATAGACACTTTGGGGGAGATATTTTGAGACCATGTAACTATATTGTTTCTGCACACACTTTTAATCCATTAATTTTAGCAGCCATCAGTTGATCTTGTCCAAGTCAACTATTGGTGGTGTCCAATAGTGGTATTCCAGTGGTAGTTTTCTAGTTCGCTCATTCTGCCTGCATTTATTTATTGGAAGTCTTATGTAAAAAAAATACTGTTTTTATTTCTCTTTCTTTCATATATCTATTTATTTATTTCAGTATTGTGGTTTCCAGATTTTATAAACAAAAACACAGAACACCCAGTTAGATTCAGAGAGCTTCTAGGAGCTAGAAAAGTTAAGCAAACAGATTTTCCCTAAGTCTTCCAAGAGAGAATACCGCCCTGTCAGCACTTTGCTATTAACCCAGCCCTTTTGGATTTATGGCCTTCAGAATTGTAAAACAGAACTGTGTTGTTTTAACCCACTAAGTTTACACTCGTGTTACAGCAGTAATAGAAAATGTATACACCATCTGTATCAATATTTAATAACCGTGTGTTCACACTGCTTTCTCTAACTCTAATCTAACAACACGGATGTGTACAGCACCCTTGACATAAGTAACTCCACCTTAGAAAAAGCCTCCATCTTACATTTTAAGAGATAACATGCTAACAGGAACCAGATCCTTTACCTAATCAATAACCACTGCATCCAGTCAGATAAGGATATACCAAGCTTACTTCTTCACCATCAGTTTGCAACAGAGGAGTTTATGGCCATAAAAAGAGCAGGACTTCACTGGCTGAAAATGACCATCTTAACAGATACCATCCTACTGTCACTTTTGATAAACATCAGGCATCTGTCACTGAACACTCTGCTCACATCAAAGTCTCTTCTCTGCAGGAACTGACGTGCTGCCCAGGCCAGAACAAGAAATTATTTTTGCTCACGTTGTTCCCTGGGTCTGTTAGCCCCCTTTTCTATTCCTTTTTTAAAATATTAAATGTTACTTTGTTGTGGAATGTTTAATCTCTAACAGGGATCCAAAATCCCTGGAGTCATTGACCAGTACTGGTTTGTGGCCTGTTAAGAACCAGGTCACACAGCAGGAAGTGAGTGGTGAAAAAGCCAGTAAAGCCTCATCTTTATTTACAGTCACTCCCCATCACTGGCATTATCGCCTGAGCTCCGTTTTCTGCCAGATCAATGGTGACAATACATTCTTGCAGGAGCATAAACCGTATTGGGAACTGCACATGTGAGGGACCTAGGTTGCCCACGCTTTATGAGAATCTAATGCCTGAGGATCTGTGGTGGAGCTGAGGTGGTGATGCTAGTACTGGAGAGCGGCTACAAATGCAGATTTTTAACATTAGCAGTGAGGTTTGACTACACTGAGATCATCATAAATCAACTGCTTGCAGACACTTATCAAAACCCTATCAGAGAGTGGCAAGTGAATTGGTGTATTTCAATGGTACAGCAGCATCTGGTGGCAGGCTTTAAATCAGAATCCAATACTTATTTTAGTCGAAACATGGACCACTCATTATTTTATTTACTACTTCCGTCTGCACCTCTTTTTTTTCTGTTGAGTAGTATAATTATTTCATTATATATTTCAATGTAATAATATAAATAAAATGTACAATAAATGTTATGAATTTGAATCATCCTGAAACCATTCCACTTCCCAGTGTGTGAAAAAATTGTCTTCTATGAAATCGATCCCTCATGCCAGAAAGGTTGGGAGGCACTGATATGTAATATGATACATCTATGTATGTATGTATTTATTTATTGCATAGATGTCTCACTCTGTCACCCAGGCTGGAGTACAGTGGCACAATCACAGCTCACCACAGTCTTGACCTCCTGGCCTTAGGCAATGCTTCTGCCTCCACATCCCAAGTAGCTGGGACTACAGGCATATGCCATTTTAAGTCAAGCTTACTTTTGGATTTTTTGTAGAGATAAGGTCTCTCTTTGTTGCCCAGACTTGTTTCAAACTCCTCGTCCAAGCAATCTTCCTGCTTTGGCCTCTCAACATGCTGGGAATACATGAGTGAGCCGCTGCACCCAGTCTTATAACATTTATACATTGATTAGATCTACTATTATGTATGGTTTTCACTATTGACTGATTTGTGGAGTGCCTTGTGACTGTGTGCCTGACTTTTGAGTGAGTGGGAAGTACTAAGGAGAATTGTCTCTTTGGTAATTCCATGTAGCTGGTGGCTTTTATGATTGAAATAGTATCAATAAAATTCTAACCTTGTGGAAAGACACAAACATGCGTGGACCTGGTTATCTCTCTCCCTGCACCACTCATGATAACAGATTTATACTTCCCCCTTCTTATTTGTAACTTCTTTTTTCAACAATGAGAACCTAAGTATCATTATCTATAGAATATTTACTTATACTTTCAATCTAATATACATATAAATTAGTTTCTTAGTTTCTAATGCACATGAAAGAAACACATTTACTAATTGGAATACAGAATTTATGTGAAGTGCATTTGTATTTAACCTTATAACCTGCAGCCAAAATACTGTTTTCCAAAATAAATTAGCTTAATTATTTTCTCCCCATCTCCTTCAGTTAACTGTTATACATTACTATATCGTTATTCATTTAGATTTATTTACTACAGTTTCTATGCCATCTTAACCTCCATCTTCTGATGTTGGGTGAATTTTTATAAATTTACATACAGTAAGACTCACCGTTTATGGAATTTTATTCTATGGGTTTTGATACCTGGGTAGGATCATGTATCCTGCAAGAAGATATGATAAATAACAGTGCTATGAACTTAATATCCCTATCCTCTCCATTTTTAGTTAATCCAATTCCCTACCGCCTACCACTAAGAACTATATATTTGTTTTTCTTTTCTATAGTTTTGTCTTTTTTTAGAGTGTTATATAAATTAAATTATCAATATGAAACTTTTCACATCTGACTTCTTTCAGTTATTAAATGTATTTTTTATTTATCGTATTGTGTTACTAAATAATTTATTTCTTTTAACGCTGATAGTGTTCCAATCCATGTGCATACCAGAGTTCATATATCCATTCACTTATTGAAAGATATCTAGGTTGTTTCCAGTTTTGAGAGATTATGCACTAGGGTGTTATATAGTTGTAATTAATTAATGCCTTTCAAAAAATGAAATGAAAGTTCTAATGAAAAGATCTTATGACACTATATTCCCAACTCAAGAAAACATTGAATAAACTTTCCAGGACATTGATATAGGCATTTTTTTAGGGGGGGGCAAAGATTCCTTGAGGAGGCACTCAAAAGTACAGGCAATCAAAGTTTCCTTTGGTTTTCAAGCACTGGACACATGAGATCACATCAAAATAAAAAAGCTTGAGCACAGCAAAAGCAACAATCAACAAAGTAAAAAAACAAACCAACAGACTGGGAGAAAATATTTGCAAACTAATCATTAGACAAGGGAGTAATAACCAGAATATATAAGAAACTCAAACAATTCCATAGGAAAAAGAAAACACATAAAATGGGCAAACCATCTGATTAGACTTTGCTTTTAAAAAAAACATACAAATGACAAACAGAATATGAAAAAATATTCAATATTATTAATCATCAGAAAAATGCAAGTCAAAACTACAATGAGATATTATCTCACCTCAGTTTAAATGGCTTTTATTTAATACAGGAAATAACAAATGCTGGTGAGGGTGTAGAGAAAAGGGAACTTTTACACAATATTGGTGGGAATGTAAATTAGTATAGCCACTATGGAGAACAGTGTGGATGTTTCTCAAAATACTATAAATAGAACCACCATATCGGTCCAGCAATCTCACTGCTTGGCATATATGTGAAAGAAAATAAATCAGTATATCTAAGAGATATTAACATTCCTATGTTTATTGAAACATTATTCAAAAAAGTCACGATATGAAATTAACTTAAGTTGTCCATCAACAGATGACGGACAATGAAAATGTGGTACATATATACTATGGAATATTATTCAGTATTAAAAAAGAATAAAATTCTGTCATTTGCAACATGGCTTGAACTAGAAAGCATCAAGTTAAGTGAAAGAAGTCAGACATGCAAAGTCAATGTTGCATATTTTCACTTATATGTGGGAGCTAAAAAAACTAGACCCTTGGAAATAGAGAGTAGGATGATAGTTACTATAGGCTGGGAAGGGTTTTGGAGGATCGGGGAGGATAAACAGTAGATTTTTAATCACTACAAAAATACAATTCGATAGAAGAAATAAAATCTAGTGATCATTCGCACAATAGGGCAACTATAGTTAACAATAATTTATTATATATTTCAAAGTAATTAAAAGAATAGAATTGAAATGATCTTAACAAAAAGAAATGATAAATACTTGAGATGATGGACAGCCCAGATACCCTGCTTTAATCATTGCACATTATAGGCTTATATCAAAATATTACATGCAACTGATACATATGAGGGGGACCCCAAAAAACTGGAATTATTTTTCAGAGGGCAGGCTCCTTGTAGTACAGGCTTTCCCTGCTAGGTTAGTGTTCTAGGAACCCATCAGCATCAGTGTACCAGTTAATGTTGTTGTGAGAGGCTGTCTTTGGCTTCAGTGTTTTTTTTTTTTTTAAGATTCAGCACATTTGCCCATTTTATGATGGGTGATTCTGAGAACATCTGCCCACAATATGCTGAGTGTTTAACAGTTCTTGACCAAAAACAACATGACCCCATGTCTCACCCTTTCTATTTACCCAACCTTGCCCCAATAAACTTTTTTTTTTGTTTCTCTGGATGAAAAAAGTTCTTAAAAGGAAACGTTTTGACAATTTGGAAAAGGCGAAATAAAAAAACAGCAGAAACACTAAGGCATCAAAAATGATGAGTTCAAAAACTGTCTTGAGCAGTGGAAAAAAACATTTCAATAGGCGTATTGTATCAAATGAAGAGTACTTTGAAAATGACTGAAGTTTAAACATGGAAGAGTAAATACACACATTTTAAAAAATAAATTGTTGTTTTGGGGGGTTCTTCTCTTAAATGTACAACTATTATGTATCCATAATAATTAAAAATTTAAGGAAACAAGCTGAATTTTAAAAAAATTTTTAAACCTCTGTACTCTCCCATCATCTAAGCTCCTAAGGTTAATACATAGAGATCTTCGTATTTTGGTCAGTGCTTAACCCTTCCCCTGATTTTTTTAATTGTCTCCTCTCACCCTAAACTAGATATGCCAAACATGAGTTCTTTTTTCATTTGCTCAAATTATTCTTGTAACTTGAAATGTTCTTCTGTATCCTGTTCCCGAGGAAGGCAACTAACATATTTACTCAAATGTCTCATTTCCTGTGAAGCCATTATAGAGACTCTTTTTCTCTATATTCCATGAGTATTTCTATCAAAGCATAGTGCTAGGCTGAACTTCCTAATAAATGTGAAATTAAATAATTCTGGTTATATCTCAACATAGAGAAAATGTTCAATAGCTTTATTTTCTACTGTGTAGAACAATTATAGAGAACACTGAAATATCTATTAATATAAATA
Source organism: Tarsius wallacei (assembly GCA_963574415.1). Taxonomy (NCBI): domain Eukaryota; kingdom Metazoa; phylum Chordata; class Mammalia; order Primates; family Tarsiidae; genus Tarsius; species Tarsius wallacei. The sequence continues at coordinate 1,608 of CAUYQG010168796.1, read as the reverse complement.
ATATCTATAGTAGAGAGTAATGTTGTCCAAATTTCTCACGTCTAGTTTTCTACTCGATAGCTTATCATTTGACCTTTTTCAAAAATAAGAATAAAATCTGTTAAAAAGAATATTGTTCACTGCAACATATGTCAAGGTATGTTTTCCTGTACAAAAATGAAGTTTGTCTTTTTTGTTTTGTTTTATCCTAGACTTCTTCTTTACTTTGAGTTTTTCCAGGTTGTGTCTACTTTTATAAATAATAAATAAACTCTTATCAACTTTGTTGTTTAATTAATCAATTTATTGAGGAAAATCTGGAAGAAGACCATGTATAAAGGCCTGTGACTCTGCAGTAGAGTTTGGGGAGAGTTAGACTGTTCCGATTTGGAATTTAACCCTCTTACTTGCAATATAATTTTGGATCAATGTTCATATTATTTGAGGTTCAGTTTCCTCATCTGTACAATAGTTTTTATAATAGTTTACTCACAGGGATTTGAGGATTAAAAATAAAATAATGTTGGGGGGTCACATAACATCAGTAAGAGTACGTGATCTCAAACCAGGTAAAGTGGGGATCAAAAGGAGGCCCGAAATTTACCTCTATGATGACTATATACCTAAATCTCAATTGTACCCCATATCTTTAAAATAAAAGATAAGATAATGTATATAAAATTCCTGGCCCATGTTTCTGCTAGTATTTGGTGAAAACTCCTTTCACCTTTATTTGTTAACATTTTTACATTACTACATTCACATATGTAGTCAGTGAAAAATCACTTCTTACTGACACTTTTTTAGGAAACTGAATATTTGGGAGAAGAGGGGACTAAGAAAGAGTAGTATTATATTCTTTTTTAGATTGTTCATATAATCTAGATAGAGATTTTTGGAAGCTCTGTGAAATCCTTTAACAGAGTTTATTACAGAAGCAGCAAACCTTACTGCTTTTGTTCTGTTTGGTATAGTTCCAACTTTGAGGTCATGAGTGGCCATGTTATATTTCCCAACTACTTTCACACTGGGATTCCCTATCAAATGCCTTTGTTGATGGACAGCTCTGCTTTGGCATCTGACTCTATTTTCTATCAACTATGTGCCCTGAAGTAAACTGGATACACTGGAATGACTAAGCAATTTGTAAACTTTCAGAGGGGAGGAAGACTGGTCAATATTAGCCTCCTTCTTTCTGTACCCGATACACAAGGAGAGAGGGACAATGTCTATTCCCAAGAACTGTGAGAATCCCAGTGAGAAGCTTCAAGAGAGTAAAGGTAATTCTCAGGTACGATGGAAGAATTCCCAAGCTCTCTTAGGCACAATATGGCCCTGTGATTTTTAGTAAGGAAGGGGAGAGAAAAGAGACTGAAAGAATGAAGGACAAAGAGCTAATTTTTCTCTGATCTGAAGTTTGATGTATTTTACATGAAGTACTTTTTTATTGTTTACCATAATAACATCTTATAGGAATATGTGATACATTTGAGTTCTTAAAGTTAATCCATGATATCTTACATATTGCAGTTGTATCATCTCCCACAAAGGAATATGTCACGTTTAAAACATGTTATGTAAAATATGGATAGAAAAATGTTAGATAGATAGATGGATAGATAGATAGAT